>CM074967.1:5220680-5247692 GCA_037577455.1 Pangasius macronema | reverse complement strand
AACAGCCTGTTTGAGTTTAAATGCAGTTTTCAATAAATTGCCAATCTCTGTTTTTTTGTTTCTTGCTCCTTTTTCTTTTTATATATATACACACACATATATATATATATATAGAGAGATAGATAAGTGTTTGTATATATTTGTGAACGAGTGTGCATATGTGTGTGTTTCTTTCCCAGGTGTTCGTTTCCCAGTCTAGCACTCCTGGAATCATCCCCTCGTATACATGGTGTTGACATGGGCTCCCCTGAGCACCCAGGTAATACCTGCTTTATACATTCTGTATGCTGTTTAGTCCCTGTTATCACAAGCACTCCTTTCAGGTGTGCAGCATCTTTAGGGCTAGCGTAAGTCAGCGTAGCAGGCTGCCGGAGGCCACCCGTGGGCAGGCGGAGAGTGGAGGGATATATTTATCCTCTGCTCTCCGCATGCCCGAGGCCCTCCTGCGCTTCTTGGCAGAGGAAGGCGAGCAGATGGAGACCCTACTGGCAGGTGGCTTCTTTCATCAGACCAGCGCAGACGCTCTCTCACGCTCATTTGCACTCTCACTCTCATTCTCATGAATACCTGGCATCAGGATATCCAACAGGTTTCATTTTAAATTAATTTTTTGATTGTACCATGTTTTTCTGCAGTTTGTTTATTATTTTTTTGATTCGGTGTTCACAGATGAGGTTAGTTTTGTAGCTGTTCAGACACTAACCATTACACAAAGGGAGGAGACTGATCATAAATAACATCTCAGCGAGGCTCTCGCATGCTCCATGTCATGTATAGCACCATCAGATAATAAGACGGCCATGGTTTTGAAAACGATTTGTCGTGCAAACAATTGCAAGATCACACATACTCTTTTAAAATATCAACATATTAGGGACATAATAAGGTTCTTACACAGCCATGTTGTTGTTGTTGTTCCTCTCTTGGCTACTCCCGTTAGGGGTCGCCACAGCGGATCATCGGTCTGCGTGTTTGATTTGGCACAGTTTTTATGCCGGATGCCCTTCCAGACGCAACCCTCCCCAATTTTATCTGGGCTTGGGACCGGCACTGAGAGTGCACTTTTGCACGTGATCCCAGTGGCTGGGGTTGAACCCGCGTCACAGCGGTGAGAGCACTGTGGCCTAACCACTAGTCCTCCAGGAACCATATCTTACAACACATGAATATTAACTAAAAACAGAAATCATAGGTCTTTACTGAACATCACATACTCGTTGCTGATTGGCTACAGCACAGATGTCTTTATTTGTGTTTATTTTTTAGGGGCAAGCACTGCACAAAAAGCCCTCAATCTAGCCAAAAAGTTGGGGCATTGGGAAAGGGAGAAACATTTGCACGGAAAACAAGGTCACTGTATTAACTGCAGTTCACCTTTTTATCATGACCAGGTGTGGACATTTTCCACGCCATAATCCCCTTTTCCTTCTCCCAATTTTTTACAATTTGTCTTTAAGCAGAAGTATTTTTGTACATTATAGATACATTGTCCACACTGATGTTTTCCCTTTGTTTGGTATGGCCAGTGTGTGTGCAGAAATTGATTAGATTTAATTCTGACTGTTTGTTTTGAAACAAGATCTCATCATCTGCAGCCTATTTTTAAATTAGTCCCAAAAAATGCCACCTGCAGACTTGCTTTTTCCACCCACAACCTTGGTCCAAATCTAGCCCAATTTGGTGTATAACCCACGACCCTGGCAACCCTGCTATCTGTTTTGAGTTAACGCTGATGTGTTTCTGAATTTGCTGTTGCTATTTTGGATTTGTTGTGGCATTTTCTGAAATTGCTGTTGTGTTTTGAATTTGGTAATGTGTTTTGCGCTTACAGGCCACCGTAGACAAATGGCATGAATATAGGTATAACAGCTGTTAGTGGTTTTTACCTGATTTAATTTAATTTATTATTTTTTTATTATTGAAATGCTCCACTGAGGCAAAAAACCAAACCAAACAAACAATGAGACCAGATACAACATACAGGATCAGATGATGCCAGCTGTTGACCTGGAGATATATCCACGGAGTATGTGATTAGCTGTTGTTGTTTATATGGTTTTGCCATTATAATCCCCAATACTTGATACTATAGCTATAATACTGAGTATTACTTAAAAAGCACCCCAGATCTCATCGTCATATTGTTGCGCTGACATGATTGCAGAATGTGTGCCTTGAACTATGTTAACCTCATATGAAGCACAAAGCCCAGATGTTCCTGTGTTCTAGCTTGGTTTATGAGGTTTATGAGTCTGACTATCAGATATTTAAATTTTATCCCATTATGTCAAGCGGAAAAATCAGTGACTTGATCATTTTAACCAGAGTATCATTCTGTGTGTTTGAATGATCTCAGTATTAGAAACCTTTTACGATTTAAGATGTAAGAGTTCTTGTCCAAGGGGGCTAGAAGGGTGGAAGCTTGTTACATTCCTGACTTCATAGACAACACACACACACACACACACACATACAGACACGCACACACTAATCTGTAAAGCTGGGAAGGAACAAATCCCAACAGACCTCCACCCAAATGCTTCCTGCTTACAAGATACTTGGGTTTTGACGTATAGGAATAGGACTCTGCTTTGGCTCCTCTGGCTCCTTTTGCACTGTAGGATTTTCAGCCTGATTTTGCTGTCACAGACAGAATTCACACATGGTAAAAGAATTCATCGGTTGTGAGTCACGTTCAGCAGTCTTAGAACGCATATGACGTGTTCACTGGCGGCTGATTTAGTGCCGTTGCAATCAAACACAGTCTATGACAAAGTTCTGGTAGTGTCAGATATTTTTTTAATGAAAATCTCAGACCGTGAGTGCTGCTACAACACTTGTCTAAAAGCCACTAATACGAGGACGGCATAGAATTATGCTAAACTCACAATAAACTACAAATATGGTAGTGAAAATGATAAAACATAACCAGAACATTCTAAACAGACAGAAAAAAATCCTTATTTCCTCAAACTCACTTTGCAGAATATTTCTGTTTTCATGCGATCCCATTTTTAGCACGAAGGCAGATCACGGTGATTGATGACGTAAGCAGAATGTAGTATTGTTCTGTAATCGTAGGTCTGTCATTAGAAAATCATTGTATAGTTCCGCAATCTGTTATAAAATTTGGCCAGGATTTTATTAAGACCATCTCTTACAGTATGACAAGTAATACTCGTAAAAGGCCGACTAAGACTTAAATGGCTTAAATCAAAGTTGTACATCAGAGTAAGATATTCCTCATGCACTATTGTCCTTTGGTCCAAAGGGGGCGCTGTTGATTAGAGAGAGAGAGAGAGAGAGAGAGAGAGAGAGAGAGAGAGAGAGACAGTGTGTGTCAGTGTTGTGCTTGTCAGCTGTGATTGATCGGTGAAGGTTGCACTGGTAGGCCTGCAGTTCTTTGAGCATTAAGCCATGACCGACTCGCTATGTTGAAGATTGTCCAGATGGCTAACGCTCTTCTGAAGTTGGGCTGTTTTGAGCACAAGAGTATGTGCATGTGTGCTTGTGTATACCAGTGGGTGAGGAGCTGGTTACACATGGTTGTTTCACACATCTCGCATCTGGATCGTATCAAGATTTTAAGATAACATAAGTTTTTAAACACCTTGTGTTAACATTTTTGGTTAAATGGCAAGAAATGGGTTCAAGCTAAACACTAAACAGTAAGAAATAGGTATAAGTGAACTGAGAATGCTTGTGACTTTTTATCTAAGTGAGAAGCTTTAGATTTGTTAAGACTTTAGATCAACTCCGTGAAGATATTTGGAAGTCACCTTATGACTTTACAAATATATAATTATAGAGAAATCTCATTTCAGGGGCAACAGTCTAGGGTCCGTCCAGACTATGGAACCGTGGCCCAGGTGGATATGGAGAGGGCATATGGTCATGTACCTTGAAGTTTGCTGTGGGAGGTACTGCTAGAGGATGGGTATCTGCGTCAGTTCTCCATGAGATCCGTTCTCTGTGAGAGTTGTGTTTGCATTAGCTTAACTCCAAATCGTTTTAAGGTGGGTGTTGGACTCAAGGGTCAAGGCTGGGTATTCTTGTCTCTACTCTTGTTTGTGGTTTTCCTGTAAAGGATATTAAGAGGTCAGAAAGGTGTCCAGTATGGCTGGCTAGAGGTAACATCCCTAGTATTTGCAGGAGATGTTGTTCTTTTGGCGCTATCCCAAGTGGACACACACACTCTAATGTTCTGCTCTTGAGTGTGAAGTGGCTTGGATGAAAATCAGCACCTCCAAGTCCAAGGCCATGCTTTTCTCCTTGAAAAGAGTGGGATGCTCCCTTTAGGTCAGGGGAGAGACCTTGCACATGGTGGAGGAGTATCTTGGAATCATATAAATGGTTGATGGAAAAAGAAAGTGCGAGACTGACAGATGGATCGGGTTATCGGCAACAGTGTTACAGTCACTGTATCAGTCTGTGGTGGTTAAGCAGGAGCTCACTTTGCAAATAAAGCATCTACGTTCCTGTTGTTCCTTATGAGATGTGGGTAGTGACTGAAGAACAAGGTTATGTGTCCAGGTGCTGTAAATGAGATTCTTCTGCAGGGGTTCCTTGGCTTACTCTGACAATCTGGGAGATTGGGGAGAACCTTGGAGTAGAGCCCCCAGTCCTCCAAATTAAGAGCAACCAGGGGAGGTGGTTTGGGCACCTTACAATGATGCCTCCTGGTCTGCTCACTGTAGAGCTGTTTCAGGCATGTCCTACAAGACGGAGACCACAGGGCAGACCCAGGACTTGCTGGAGAGATTATATCTCACAGTTGGCTTAGGAACGTCTCGGGATCTCCCAGAAGAAGCTGGAATGTTTGGCTGGGGATAGAGAAGTGTGTAATGACTTTCTCACCCTGCTGCCATCATGACCCCCATCAGGAAAAGGAGCTGATGAATGAATGATTGAATGGGAAATGTAGGAATGTAGTTAGAAGAAAGTACAGAGTGTTAGAGAGTTAGAAGAAAGCAGAGCATTTTCTTTTGAAATGCATTGGGAGAAAGGAAAATTCAGCTGAAGTACGGATACTTCAAAAGCAGGCTTAAATATAGTAACAAAGTAATTGTACAGCCGTCTCGCCAAGCCACAACTGACAACCAGAACACATCCGTCCGCTAAGCTTCGAGAATTTAAAGGCCTTAATACAAACTTGTAACTTAAAATTTTATGTGGCAATTTTATGTCGCATCTTTTCAAGCCTCCTGACAGAGACTGAGTGATTGGATATAACTAGATCTCTGGTGCATTTACACCGGTACCTTTAGTGGATAATCCCTATCTGAGCTGAACTTTGTCAAGTGTAAATTGAGTCTGATGTGTGTTTTTTTTTCAGCCTTATTGTTGTGTCCATTTTTAAACTAGTCTTCTTTCACCTTTGGGAAATGTTTCTGTCAGGAACAGGCTTATGCAGATGACCTATTTTTGCATCAGCAGCGTCTGTTTTGTCTGGAGAGGAAAACCTCAGCAGCAGAAGGTTTGTGTGTGTGTGTGTGTGTGTGTGTGTGTGTGTGTGTGTGTGTGTGTGTGTGTGTGTGTGTGTATGAAACCTAGGTTTCACTGACGGTATTGTCCACTGGATGAGGATGTATCTGGGGAAATCCCCGCAATAAAAATACAAAGTCGTGATGCCACTTTGACCAACAATAGCAGCAGAGTAAACCTGTTGCTTGCAGGAGTTTCTCCTGGGGATATGGGCCGCCTCGGCTGCACACACACACACACACACACACACACACACACACACACACACACACACACACACACAGCTTTTCCTTTCTTTAAGTCGTTCAGCAGACTTCTGACGTCTGCATAATTTGGTCTTTTTCCAGAATGGTCTGCTGGAAGTCTCTCTACTGGTCTTATGGCTCTGTCTAGCAATCATAGCGTTTAGAAACATCGCCCTGCTGTTGTGACGTGGCTAACATGACTTTTTTTTTTCTTTTTCTTTAAATCGCCTGAGAAATAGGACACTGATTAATACACACACAAGGACATCCTGTTACTGCTGGATCTTTTTGCAAGATTAACAAGGGACAGTAATCTATGTGTGTTTAAATGTCATGAGTCAATGGTGGTGTGTGTTTTGTTAGGCCTTTCTGTGTAGCCGGGTCTGTAGTAAATAAAGTCTGGGCATAACTTGACAGAAACATACTATTTTCTGAAAGTGGAGGAAACACACACGTTCCCAAGGTACGGAAAAGGTTTTTCTCCAACCACAGACTGCCTGTTCATTTTTAGCAGGCTATTTTTGTAGCATTTTATGCGTTACAGGAGATGGACCAGGTCAGGTAATTTGAAAATGGAACAGCAGGTTTAGAAGCAAGCTCATGTCTCATGGTGAAACCTTTTTTAAACACAGAAGTTCAGTCCTTCATGTTATACCTTTAAAGGTGCAGTCTGTAATGTTTAAAAGTGTTTCTAGACATGTAATAATCATATACAGTGCATGGTTCCAGACATACTGTGATTCACATCATTGCCATGAAGTTTGTTCTTGTTGGTTTATTTTAGGCTTCTGTTTACATTTTTATGGCCTGGAAATTAGCTCTGCCCCCCAGCTGGAACAGAGCTGTTCATCTTTGCCCCCGTTTCTTATAAGACAAGTCACAAGGTCATGTGTAGTTTCAGCAGAACGGGTGGGGGAAGGGGAAGGCCTGTCAGTTTTTTTTTTTTTTTTAAATTGCAATGCACTTAACCTTGTAAACAGCAGAGGGTGCTAAAATTACAGACCGCTCCTTTAAATAACGTCAGGGCTATTAGAAATAGCTTTCATGCAGTAACCCTGGCCTAAATTGTTATTTTACCTCAAGTTACTTTTCTTTTACCTTGAGTTATTTTTCTTTTTTTAGCTCAAGTTACTATTTTGATTTGAGTCATTGTGATTTTACGAGTCTTGCAGATGGATGTGACAGCTGACAGTTTACTGAACCAGTTAAAAGAGACGGTAGTGTTTGCAAAGCCTTGCATTTTACGTCTGCATGTTTTTGTGATTTTAAAGAATCTAGGTTAAAGAATCAGATAGTCCAGACACCGCTGCATTAAACTGCATGCATGCATTCATGTCTTTTTCCTGGAAGTAGTGCTTCACGTTTTTGTTTGTCTTAGCCTCTGTGCCACTAAAGGAGTGGTATGTAATTTATAGAGTAATTTATAAACTGCCCCACTTCCTCTGTTTAACCTAGATACGCCTCGTGAATTTGCTAACTTCGTAGGAAAATGGGTGGAGCTGAGCAGCTCTGTTATGGATGGGGCGGAGCTTATTTCCAGACCAGAAAACTGTACAAAGTGTACATAGTAGCCTGAAATATAGACACAAGCCAGCTCCATTGCATTGCAATATTGCAATCTGCAGTTATTCTGTGGAGTCTTTGTAATTATAAGATTATTACAGGCATCAGTGTAGCACTTAACAGTTACACACAGCATCTTCAACATGGATAACGGAAACAGAAAGAGAAATGCTAGAAAGAGAACCGTATGGTGATAAAGACAAGAGCAGCATATTTATTAGTCCTCATAATAAATAATGTAGAGAAAGATGATGAAATAACAGATCTCCTGGTGTTTGATGATAGGCCTATCAGAGAAGAAAGCAGGAAAAAAGGGGAATTTAAGTGCAAATAAAGGAGAAAGATAAGGGAAGACTGAGAGCAGAAGATAAAGAGGAACCAGGGAGCTGGGGAGAAGGATGAAGGCAGACAGCTGTGTTTTTGTGTTGCTATTTTAAGCGCCTAGCCGCTGCTCCACTCCCCTGGTTTGGCCCAGCCTATTTCTGTCCTGGGCCGGCCCTGCTGCTATTCCTGCCACCTGGGAGTGAGAGAGCAAGAGAGAGAGAGAAAGAGAGAGAGAGAGAGAGAGGGAACTGCTGTACATTCACTTGGTGATGATAGGAAGAGCGAGAGACAGAGGAGGTGGGAGACAGATAGGTTTGTAGAGATCGAGAGATAGTCAGAGTGTGACAGGCGGCGCTTCAGGGTGAAGCTCAGAAGCCGGGGAAAAAAAAGCACAAACAGTGCAACAGTGCAGTCATTTTCTTCCTCGCCAGTCAGTTGGTCAGCTGAAAGACTCAGAACAGACTGGCCTTTTTTGCAGCGATTAAAAGACTGAAAAAGGACAGGAGGACAAAAAGGGTGTCCCTGCTGTGAGACTGGTGGGATTTGGTGCGGATCGGTTGCTGGGGTACAGGGCTCGTCTCGGCATTCAGTATGCTGCAGACTATTTATGAGAGCGAGTCCCGCATCCCCGCTGAGTGGCTCAGGAACCTCCTGGATACACACAGCATCTCCAGCAGTGTGATTGGCTCAGGTACCTCTCTCTCTCTCTCTCTCTCTCTCTCTCTCTCTCTCTCTCACACACACACACACACACACACACACACACACACNTCTCTCTCTCTCTCTCTCTCTCTCTCTCTCTCTCTCTCTCTCTCACACACACACACACACACACACACACACACTGTAGGCCTACATCTTTGCTGCTCTATATTTATCTTTTTCTCTCTGCATGACTCTTTCTGTCTCTCACTTCTCTTAGCTGCTCCATCTCTCCCTTCATGTGCTCTTCTTGTATTTTTTTTTCCTCATGTGGGTGTGACTGCATAGGTGGCACAGGGTAGAGTGCCACCCCAACGGCCACCCCAGCTTAAGTCTAATTCACTTTCTGAGTGGTTTATAACTTCTTGTGTAATTCATGCACACCCAAATTGCAATGTTAAAGAACGTATCAGATATTCTGCAAATGCATCTTCTCAATTCTTGGGATCAGATTGCTATAACACCAACCCTTTTAGTGTGCACAGGTTGTAGTGTGTTTGTGAGTCTAAGGAAGGATGCTGTAAGTGGAAGTTTGTGTTTGTTTGTGTTCGTGCTTCTTGCCTGAAGTATTGTCTCAATGCATTTGTATTTAAGTGCATGTTTGTCTGTGTATGTTTTAGAGCTGTTTTTAGTATGCTCATCTCCGTGCATTGTTACTAACCCTTTCATGTAGTGAGTGTGTGTGTGTGTGTGTGTGTGTGTGTGTGGTGTAGCAGAAGTGCCTGATATGCCAATGTGATATTGATATTGTGATGAATTACGTCAGGACACTTTTCCGAGGACATTGTGGGTATCACTATTACATAGTGGCACTGTACTTCTACTACGTCTATATAACATTCATATAACACGAGTCCTCTGTTACTCAGAGTAATAATAATGACCTTTATTTATAGCTCCAAATGTCCCAATGCTTTACATAGACCTATAAAACATTAAACAGTTTAAACAGTAAGTATTCATGATAAAACTCATTAGTTCATTAACTGTATTTATGAGAATTATTACAAATAATGAGAAGTAGCTGTATTTAAAATAAGATCAGACCAAATGACTATAAATAGACCAGGTTAGATATATTTTTAATCTGGATCTAAAAACGGCTAGTTATTAGGATAACAGGTATATGGTTTTCAGGATTCTTTGGATATCTTTTAACTTCTGAAATGTTCTGTCTGGAGCCCTTTCTAATAGGGAACTGCTCAGTTTAGGGTTCTACATAGAACCTTGAAAGGTTTCCTCAGAAGCTAACGAAGCCTTAATGGTTCTTGATTTAACCTAGACTTTGGTTCCTAATGGTTCTAGATTTAACCTAGATTTTGGTTCTTAATGGTTCTAGATTGAACCTAGAATTTGGTTCTTTATGGTTCTAGATTTAACCTAGATTTTGGTTCCTAATGGTTCTAGATTTAACCTAGACTTTGGTTCTTTATGGTTCTAGATTTAACCTAGATTTTGGTTCCTAATGGTTCTAGATTTAACCTAGATTTTGGTTCCTAATGGTTCTAGATTTAACCTAGACTTTGGTTCTTTATGGTTCTAGATTTAACCTAGATTTTGGTTCTTAATGGTTCTAGATTGAACCTAGAATTTGGTTCTTTATGGTTCTAGATTTAACCTAGATTTTGGTTCCTAATGGTTCTAGATTTAACCTAGACTTTGGTTCTTAGTGGTTCTAGATTTAACCTAGACTTTGGTTCTTAATGGTTCTAGATTTAACCTAGATTTTGGTTCTTAGTGGTTCTAGATTTAGCCTAGATTTTGGTTCTTAATGGTTCTAGATTTAACCTAGATTTTGGTTCTTAATGGTTCTATATTTAACCTAGACTTTGGTTCTTAATGGTTCTAGATTTAACCTAGATTTTGGTTCTTAATGGTTCTAGATTTAACCTAGACTTTGGTTCTTAATGGTTCTAGATTTAACCTAGACTTTGGTTCTTAATGGTTCTAGATTTAATCTAGACTTTGGTTCTTAGTGGTTCTAGATTTAACCTAGATTTTGGTTCTCAATGTTTCTAGATTTAATCTAGATTTTTGTTAATTTTTTTTTGTAATTTAAAATGATCTTTAAATTATTAATTTTTGTTGTTAAATAACATTTTTTGTAAATATTAAACTAAAAAAAAGTTCCTAGAACTTAGGATTTTTCATTACTGTTTACTCAGCAAAACTAAACATCACGCTACATATCACGAACTGCGAAAATATCTTCAAGTATCATGATCTGATTTTCTTTTTTGTTGCCATATTCCTTTCTCCTACACGCATCTTTCAGTGCACACTTTACAGAATGCTCCCATTTAATAAAAGACCTTCTCCTTGTCCTCCACTGATTCTTAAAAAAAAAAGAATGTCCCTTGCAGCTGGATGCAGAGTGCACACTTCATTAAGCTGCTCAGGCCCAAATTAGAAACGATCCTTGGAGAACGGGTCCTAGGAAACACTGGTACAGGGCCAGAATCCTGAACATGCTCAATACTAAACTTCTGCTGCTTTCCCATTAGGATCAGTTTTTATCTTGAAGATCTTAAAGAGTGCGGACAAGAATGTATTTGTCCTGAAATGCAGTCCTACCCTGAGGTTCCTTGGGCAAATATACATATATACATATACATACATATATATATATACATGGCAGTTCTGCAAGTCTCAGGTGTATGACATTATAAACACTCCTACAGGGAGTTTTGTTTAAGAGCTCTCATGTGACTTCCAGTATGAGCATGTCAACTCAAAAATGTCAGCCAGCACTTCCATTTTTAGCCTCGTCTGTTTTATAACGCTGGGATTCTGTTTATTTGAGCTCTATCTCTGTTTCTCGTCCGCTCTGACTCACTCTGGCCACTAAGGGACATTTCAGAGCTGAGCAGCGTGAATCAGTGCTTATAGCCGTGCAGGAGTCTATAGGCGCTGAGCTGAGCGCGGCTCGCCACAGACAGCATTAGGAAAGTGGGCTGTAGTGGAAATAATGCTGCTTGGTGCTGATGAATAAAAGATAGAGGTCGAGTGTTTTTCTGACACACGTCAGCCTTGCTGAGCAAAACAGCCACCTACATGTCTACGTTTTTGCATTTATTCATACGACGGGAGCGTTTATTTTTATCTGAAGTGACTTCCAACTGACGCAGATGAGGGCTAAATGGATTCAAGGATCCAAGCCTGGGATTTGAAAAGTATTCAGAAAAGATTCAGATGTAATTTCGGGCTGAAACGTTTACATTCTTCAGTGATGTGCCCAATAAGTCTGTCAGAACAGATTTCATTATTTAAAATACCGCTCTTTATTTTTAGTTAAATTCTTTTAATTTCACTGGAAGGCAAAAATTCAGGTTTGAATGTTTAAGATCCAGTATTCTCCTTTTAGTCACATAATACAAGTCAACATAGTACATATCACATATTATTTTAAATGATGTATTAATCTAATTAATAACAAAAGTTTAGTACATGTAAGTAGTTCAGTGAAGAGTGAGCAATGCCCTGTGTAGTGTGTCCTGATGAATAGGAAGACGTTTTGACCTAGATCTGACCGAAGTGTATTGCTGAGGCTGAAAAAAATGATGTTGATGTTGCAGATGACAGATTTTGAAGTGGCGACATGCGAAATGATGACAAGAAAATTGGCATTAATATCGAAACACACACACACACACACACACACTATGAGTGACAATGAGTATAGATACAATAAACATTGATTAATGCAGATGTTCATTATTTGACTTACATGGTTCATTATTACAAAATAAACTAACACAACCTTTAACTGCTTGGTTACTGTAATGCTAAATAACCTTATTTTTAAGGAAATCTTTTAATTTAAAGTTAGTACGTTGATGATGAAATGATGATGTTACCTTTTCATCAGTTTAAATTTGAAATGATTTTAAAATCTGAATGTAAAAACCCATTTAAAAAAAATAAATAAAATCCACAGGGATTTATTTTCTAGCTGCCAAGATGAGTGCAAAATGTGCCAAGATGAAACTACTACTCTATCTCTGTAGTCTTGTGCCAGTTAGTATCTGATTATCCTTCTTTCACAGAGCTTTTGTAGCTTTGGAGGCCTGACTTTGGCCCCTGGCGCGAGTTAAAGACTAGCGTGACGGGCATGCTGTTTACCTCCCTCAGCCTCACAGGGCTGGCGGAGCATGAGGCCAGCTCAATGTTCTGGCTCCTTGGCGCTCGGGTGCGGCTATTCCTGGCCTCGTTATTTTGGGCTTAAGGCATTAGGGCGCTAAGATTAGCCTCGGTTATCATTCTGTCTGAGTTAACTCCTAATAAAACCACCCACCGGAAAGGCTTTATTTATAAACCTCACTCTTTCTACTGTTGCACACGGGACTCTTTTTTTTTGTTTTTTTTACAGAACATCACCTTCATCCACCTGCGTGGGAACATCTGACAGTCGTAGCATTCATGGTTGTAGAATTTCCTGATCGTAATTAGGAATGGTACATGGATTATGTCTCCTCAGAGCAGGCAGTCACAGGAGCAGATGCTGGAGTCTATTAGTAGTAATTAACACGGAGGTCAGAGTCGTGCTTCTGTTTTGGTGCCCGCTGCTTTTTGTGGAGTGTATTTTCAGGGTGAGGGGCCCCAGGAGTCAGACTGACTAGTGACCACTTCACACACACTTTTATTTCAGTCATGGTTGTGTTCAGAGTCAAATACACTTGGCTGGGAGTCAGTTACTGACAACGAGTCCAGAACTGCTTAGTGAAGTCACAAAGAGGTGTGTGTGTGTGTTTGTGTGTAGCTTTACATTGTTTTTTTTTTTTGCTGCATGATCGCAAGTATATTTCCGCGCATGCACATGTGTGTACGTAGGTTTGTGTGTGAATTTCTAAAAAAACAAGTGTGAAGAAATAAATCTATTCGCTGTAGTGTAGTGTGTGTGGAGGCGTTGAGTGCTAAAAGCTGTCTCACACAACAGATTAAGGCCATGTGTACAACATGTCTTTATATATTAGGGCTCAAGTCCAGATGCTCTCACACACACACACACACACACACACACAGACACCGATGCCTGCATTCCCACACATGCCAACCAGCCTTTCCTTTTTCTACCGTTTTGTTCACGCGTGTAAAAATAGTCGAACCGCGTCTCGAACATGACAGTCACATGCCGTCTGTCTTTAGATTGAGCTTAAAAAAGATTTCTGTCACTGGTCAGAATGTCTTTATGTGTTTTTCGTCCCTGAGAGGTTCGCATAGCACCGGTGAGAGCGGGATATTTTTTGCAGATTAGTCCCAATGGCCTTAAAAGTATTTACGCCCCTTCCTGCATGTGACACTTTGAAAGCAGTGTCTTTCAGAACAACATGATCACAAACCTGTAGACTTGTTACACACTCTCAGGAAGAAGTGTACTAAACTGTGCCTTTGCTCGTCACTGAGGTGGTATCCTTATGTGTTGTACCTTTTATGGGTAAATATGGATATGGTGTATCTTTAAATAGATTGAAGGTACACAACTGGAGCATTTCGAGTAAAGCTTTAAAGTAAAGTTACACTACATGAACATTTTAAAGTGAAAGACACACTAAGAGCACAGTTTAAATTGAGGAATGGTATGGTATAGTATCATTACCACTGTTTTTTTTGTTGTTGCAGTTTTGTGGTTTCACGGCTGAAATTCCAGTTTGATGACGGAACAACTGACACAGTTTGACTCAAAGGGACTTTTTCGTTTTCCTATTATTTTGCAGACACTTGCAAAACAGTTTGTTCGAAACTGCTCTTCAGCATCTTTGCCAGCCATAGATGATCTTTTTGCTCAAGATTTAATATGAGCAAAGGGTACTCAAACTGTGCATTTGTAAAACACACTGAAAAAATGACTATCCTTAAATCTCAGTGTTTACTGCACAATATGTCTTAATATTTTCCTCTATGTCAGTCTCTCTCTCTCTCTCTCTCTCTCTCTCTAATGAATGAGGCAGCAGACGGATGAGGTTTACAGATTTTTTCTTCAAGTTCAAGTTGTCTTAAATTTCAATTTATATGCCGCTATATGGTGTCATCGGTACTGTAGATTTGTCTTTATAAAGCGTAATATTAACAAATAAATCCTCAGTCTGTTTATCAGTGCCACTAATTGCGATCTCTCTCAGACCCTAACTGTAGTAATGCATACAGCTCTTTTTTGAATTCCTGGTTCTGATTGGTCAGAAGGAGTCGATTCATTATTCTATAACAGCAAGGCTCGGAGTAGTTCCAGCGTACAGAGGGATTTGTATGGCAGATACTCATGTAAACAGATTTTAAAATTGCATAATTTGCCTTTTATTTAACACTTATGGAAGGAGTCTCCAGTGTCAGCTGTAATTTCTGGATTCTTTGCACTTTTCCATTTCTCGGGAACATGACGAGCTGAATATTTTTTTTTATCTATTTAACTTTTTAAGAGAGAGAAAAAAGAGAAGTTGGTGAAGGAATAACTGTCTCTAGCTGCTCTAATATAAGTGTTAACAGGAACTAACTTGTTTCGTGGGAATTCCATGACATTACATGTAACTGTACAAAGTTAAAATGTACAACGTTATTCTTAAATATTGTAAAAAATTGTATTGGTAAACTGTCCCTGTATCATAGTTAAAGATATAATTAACAATAATAAAAACATGGTAATATCTTGGTTTAGAGGTACCAAGAGCTAGTATGAAGCACCGTAAGAAAACTATTATAAATGATAATAAATATTCATTAAATTGTCAATTAGTCTGCCTCTTTAAGGGAGAGAAAGTGTTCTACTAGGAAATATGATGATGCAATATTGATATTGTGATATAATAACATGATTACACCTAGGTTACTCGCAATATCATTATATGTCAATGCTCTTTTGTTACTAACTTCTTCATAAAATAGTTAATTTAGTTACAAGTTACTTATAAATATTAGACAGAATTCTCAGGTCCTTACTGATGCGTTGTTAGCAAAATCTGAGTCTACATTATATATCGTGATACACGAGAGCTAGCGTGACAATGTGGAAGTGATCTCGTATTGTGATATGATATATTTTGGTTAAATTGCCCACCCCTAAACCAGACCAGGTTTGATAATGAAGGGCTGACTTTACATACAAGTGCTTTTTCCGTGATATAATGCAGCCAGGAGCACAGGGCAGTGGGGTAAGAGGCAAGCGGGCCTTTTTACAGCTGGGTTTTGGAGATCTTTGTCTCTGCTCTGGGGAACAGTGAGAGTGGGGTTGCTAATGAAAACCACCAGGTTGCTGTCATCTCCCAGACGTGAGGGTACGTGTCTGTAGGGAAGAGACCTCTTGGCTGGAGTGCAGGTCACAGCCGCGAAACATCAGACAGAACCATCAAAAACAGCTCCGGGTAACGTGACTGCGCTACTCCCATGCCACTGACTTGGATGGGGTTATACACGTGAACCTAACAATGACTGTGTGAAAGCCAAAAAAACAGAGCACACAGGAAAGCTTCCAAATAGTTTGAGCTGCCATGTGCAGTGCTTTGGGGCGAGAAATACTGTACATTCCCAGGCAGCAGAGTGATGTTGGCCCACCGTCTTTTATATGGCTATGTTTGCCATCAGTATACAATGGTGGGACAACATTGAGCAAGTCCTGGGAAAAGACGACTTATAATAACAACCCTGCCAAAGGTGACCTATTGTTAGGACAGCGCTGGCAATGCAGCACTTTTCATGGGCCTGCTAATGTTGGCCCGACGTCAGTTTGCAACCTGTTTTGCATTCTAGGGCTAAGAAGAGGGAGCGTTCAGTATATTTCAGCATTCTTTTCTTTTAATTATGATTATTTCAAGTTTATTTGTCATGTGCACAAAATGTCAGGGACAATTGTATTTTATATATATATAATATGTATGCCTAATAAGTACGTGACTATTAAAGTCAATACTGGAGCTATTAAAGAAATGTTCACAATACAAAAGTAGCTGAACAGCCAACATGTTTAGTGCCTGATATTTACTTCTTTGGATATATCTGAGCTACAAAGCTAATGAAGCTAAAAGCTAATGGAGGTCTGCCTTACCCACAATGTTTTTCAGAATTTCTGCCTCAAGCATTCATTCAGCTCGTGGGTGATTTGAACTGCAGAGGATTGCAGAGAAGAATTGTAGATGTTGTTTAGGACACACTATGAATGAACAAATGGACAAAACTTCACAGCTAACACTCTAACAGAATGGGGACGGCCATCTTGGATAACTGTAATCACTTTTTTCCTGTAGCATTATTGTGCTTCTGTCTCCTAAAGATTGAAGGTGAAATTGTATCAGAGAGCTAAAAGTATTGAACTTGAAATACTAGATATGGGGTGAGATGGGGTGCTCAGTTATAACATATTTGGAGGAATCTGTACATACATTAGCTTATCAATATTGTTTGAAGCAAGTATATGAAGAGCTGAACATGTATTTATAGAAATTTTTTGATGAGATATATTTACATTATACTGTAGCTACATTAGCCTCATGGCTGCAGTGCAGTGTTATAGAAGTTTTTATTTTTCTACACTATTCCTTTAAGATTACAAATAGAACAGTAAAATCTTTCTTGACCACTCGTTTTTTTGATCGTGACTTTATGTTCGAACAGGAGTCTCACTCTGCATGTCTGGGTGTGGCTCTGTAATGGGGACTTTTCCTTCCATAATGGAGTTTTTAAGATGAATTACAAAAAAAAAAAAAAAAAAAAAAGTCGGTTCTTTATGACTTGGAATGTGCAGCTGAGTCTCACATGACTAAGTTACTTTCAACTATAAAATGAATTTGCATCTCTCTGTCTGTCTGTGTCAGGATCGGAGTTGTTGTCCCCGGTGGGCAGGTCTGAGGTCAGTATGCCGGAGTGGGAGCGGGACTCAGATGAATGGGAGAGGCAGCTTCAGAGGGAACTCCTGCTGATCCAGAGGCAGCAGCAGATCCAGAAACAGCTGCTCATCGCCGAGTTTCAGAAACAGCATCAGGCATTACTGCGGCAGCATCAGGCTCAGCTACAAGAGCACATCAAGGTCTGATCTGTTTCCTGATAATTACTCTTCAGAGAACTGCTTGTACATATGCAGTATACCGACACTCTACTCGGTTTGACAAGGACATGAGCGAACTCATTGGAATCACGTAGACCACCTAATTTTCACGTATCCACTAGAGGGCAGGTCTGCAGCAAAACATCTCCATGTCAGCCTGAGTAATGTTCAGGCTGACGATTTCATAGATTTGTACATAGATACATAGATTTGTCATTATAGACTCGTATAAGGAGACGTCATATAAATGTGGACTCCAGAAATTCTCTTCCAAACTTTCTGTCATTGTCACAGATCGTGTCTCAAATTATTATGTACCATAGCAATCTGAACGATTTTAATGATCGAAAAGTGCTTACTTTTTTAAAATGGATTTTTTTTAGATCTTACTAAAACTTTCATGTACTTTCAGGTGGAATTTATAAAAAAAAAAAATAAATGTCACGTAAACAATGTAATCAAAAATTGCATAGTACATAAGTACTCAATTTGAGACCAAAAAAATTTTAAAACTTGGACAAAGGTCTGAGCAGTGAGGTTTATAAGCTTTAACAACTCATGGTCATGTATTTGCATCACTGATGATTTATACTGATACAACAGTCTGGTTTTAGTGTTAATAAAATTAGTACACATTTTGCGATTTTTTTTTTCAGGTGTTCATTTTTGCACTCTGCTTCATGCAAGTGAACTCATAACTGCATAACTCAAAACATTGTCTTCTTCTGTTCTAAAAAAGCCACACTACTTTTAAACTGAGCGAAGGTGTGTGTGTGTGTGTGTGTGTGTGTGTGTGTGTGTGTGTGTTTGTGTGTGTGTGTGTGTGTTTTGCGGGGGAGCTAATCTCAGGGCCTGAGAAATGTAACCTGAAGCCTAATATAAAAAAGTTAGATTTACTGAATGAAAAAATTGCCAATTAAAGAGTGTCTTTAAAATTATATCATTATTACAAGTCGAGAAACACTTTAAAACATTAAAAATGCAACTTTAGAGATTTACATCTCATATACAGCACATGTATATGTCCTGTATGGAAATTCTTAAATTCTTATGTATATTTAGGGATTATTGGTACGTTTAAATAATGTGCTAGTTATTTTTCCCACTTAAAATCAGACATTTACAGATTTGCATGCTGTCAAATCTCAGTGTTTGAATCAAAGCATGTGTAGTGCAAGTACCAAACTAAAAGTCATGCAAAATATTGAGAGATTGTGTGAGAACACGAGGAAGAAGGTCGAGGTCGTCCGAAACAACTGGGAGGCTGTCGTCGTCCTCCGAGAACGAGAGGAGCGCATGCCTGAAATCGAGATAGATGAGGAGAGAGAGGAGGTGCAGGGGGAGGAGCTGGAGTGCCACAGGAGGGAGCAACCTCAACACCAGCACCTCAACCACAGGAAGAAGGAGCGCAGCAAAGAAAGTATGTATATGTTCAGTCATTCGAGGCATTTGAATGTCTATGAGGGCACTTTTTGCAGATTTGAGGCTGAGAGTATGAAAGCATGAAAGCTGTTTTCCAAACCAGGTGCAGTCCAGGAAGCTGATCTCAGGTTCAGCTGTGACCTCACCATGTGTGAAAGTGACCCGATTGTGGGGCTGGGTGTCCAATAACCTGATCGGATGAACTTGTCACATTGCTTCCTGTTTCATGTTTTATAGTGGTGGGAAAGGAGATGACAATGTCTGATGTTTTACAAAGAGCCAGAATGCCTTCTTAACATAGAGAGCAAAAACCAATCAACACGAAATATAATGGAACTGAAGAATTCTCAATTCCTATTGGTCAGAAGGTTTTGATTAGTTTTCAGCAGCTCTAACAATTGTGCTGGCTGCAAGGCAAATCACAGGTTTATATATTATTATTATATTAGGTTATCATTTCTATAGTAACATCTTTTTTTGAGATTTAAATGGCCGAGCACTACATGATCTAAAAATATTAATAAAAATGTACATTTGTTGGTGAAGTTTTCTGTGTGGAGATGTTTATTAAACAATTATGGATGGAGTCTCCAGTGTTAGTGCTTCGTAACACTCAGAGATAAAGCTTTAACCGTAAGTTAAAGTCCAACACAGCAGTGTCTTCAGGATGGACTTCAGGCTGTACGGTTTCTCAGCAACACAATATTAAATGTGACTGTAAATGGATAAAAAGTACAACATATCATTCTTGTCATATGTCAGATTGTTTAAAAATTAGCTTTAGTTTAGAAAAATAAACATGTCCTTATTTTCAAAACCCATTAAAAACCTATTTAAGTCAAGTTACCAGCCAATTAGATTAATAATTCTAATAACTCATAATTCATATCTATAACAACTATAACACTATTAGTTCAAATGAATCTCCGGTATCGTCATGTGCTTGACCGTGGCCCTACTGGCTAAATGTCACAGACCCCTGATGTTCCCCCAGATCCCATTTTAAGAACCACGAGTCTAGAATGGCAGAAGAATGTAGATCTGGAGCTGGAGGCAGAAGCTGATTTAACAATGGGGGAGCCTGGACATTAAATCATGCTCAGATATCAGAAGCACATGCCAGGCTTCCTGAAGGTGAAAGACATCTGTGAGATTGCACGAACATCAGGATCATATCAGTGTACTTTATAATTTGTTAATCTCTAGCACCTTCTACGCTCCGCGATGTAGCATCTGTCCTGCAGAATGCTTTTACAACCAGAAGGTGGCACTGTTTGTACATTTAGTCTGAGTTTGGCTCAAATGATCATTCATGTTCTCTCCCTGGAGCAGTGGAGTGGAGTTTTTGCTCTTAATAATGCATTGCATGTTTTTTAATGCAGGCCTGGATCTTTTTCCTTCAGGTGCTATGGCCAGCACAGAGGTGCGACAAAAACTGCACAACTTCCTGCTGAATAAATCGGCTAAAGACACACCTCCGTCTGGTCACCCGCTCAACCAGCGTGCCAAACTCTGGTACATGTACGTGATGCTTCATTCAAGTTGTATTAAATTGAGATCTTGAGAGCAATGTTGTGCTTAATATCATCATAAGTATCTTCATTTCTGGATTTTTGATGTCATATTTGGATTATTTTAAATCAAGCAGAATTGAACTAAAATCTACATCATATGACGAAGCATTGATGTGGAAATGTTTTAAGTGGAATAGTTTGGCTGAATCTTTCACTTATACTGAACATAGTTGATCAGCTGCTGTCTGATGTTTGCTTCTTTTAGGCTTCCACTGTAACAATCATATAATTGAGGTTTATTTCATCCAAAATCTCTTTCTGTAAATGTGCTCACACTGTAAATATCCACCTCAAACCAGAGCCAGTTCTTCACTGAGGTCACAGTGAGCTGGTGTGATTTACTGTAATCTATAAAAATGAGGGGAAAAAAACGTCACTCTGTAGCTGAACACTATTACTGGAAAAAAGGAAGTGGACTACTACTACTACTACTACTACTACTACTAATTCCATGTTGAACCTAAATTTGCCCCAAAGAAAGGAAATGAAAATTCTGGCATGTATTTATGAAAGAGGTTTTGGGTGAGAAAAATGTCCATTTGGTCTCATGGCTGAAGAACCGAAGAAGCAAATGTTGGACAGCAAGCATGCTTTGTCTACACGCCTACACGTAACTCCTAACTCATAGTGCAGCGTAGGAAGACGTTATCAAGTGAAAATGCAAAATGGTCTAGTATTTCCTATTTCCAAATGTATGATTATTAAACATATTTCTAGACATTTTACTCATTTCAAGCCTTTTTTTTCAGGGCGATATTCGTTTTCCATGTATATATGTGAGACCTGTGTTTATGACTGGAGATGATTATTAGTATTAATCCAGTCAACTGTCTTTTTACTTAGCACCAGCCAGCACATGTCCATGGAGCAGAAGTCTCCTCCGTTAGGAGAGACGCCTCCTACATTCAAATCCCCTCTGCCCTCTGGCCTGGACACCAGGGAGGAGGACTTCCCCCTCAGGAAGACGGGTAGGCCACAGTGCAGAGGTCGTCAGCAGAAATACCGCTGCTGTGAATAACCAGTTAAAAATGAAAACCTGAGAGAGAGTAAATAGGTCCGTCCCTCTACACACCACAAACGTATGTTAAATGGCGAAACGTAGTTTCTACCCGGTTCAACGAATTCATAATGTCTAAAAATACTAAGAAGACCTAGATACATCTCTGCTTCCTCACATCCTCCTGTCACCTCATATAGCTAGCTGGCTAGTTAACATCTACATGTAGCATTTACATAGTCTAAGGATTTTTTACAAGTACTCAAACTGGTCAATATATAGCCGTGATTTAACGTAACTTTAATTTAGCTCCCCAGGTAGACACCAGTGGGATTTCAGTAACTCGATTTGCATTCTTATATTCACAGTTATTTATTTAACATTATACCACAGTGTTGTTTAATTCTCAATTCTGTTTGTTGATGAATTTTCTATAACAGTATGTCTGACAGTAGTTCTAAAGTTTTATTAATGCATTCGTTCTTATATGCTGTCTTTCTTTATTAACAGCTAATTCACTTGCACTTGTATGGTGAATTCTCCACATAATACAAAATAGTAGTATGAGCTAATAATATGCAGATAAACAAATTGTTATTTAAAGAAAAAAAATAAGAAATCACTGGTATGGTGAAGATTTTGCTAAGGAAATGCTTATTTAACATTTCTGAAAGGAGCCTCCAGTGTCAGCATTTTTTTACGCCATGGAAAAGGTTTTCAGGACAGAGGAGTTTGTTATTAGTGCTGTATTAGCCTTGAGAGAAAGAAAAAACTGGCGGCTGGTGAGGGAACTGTTTGTAACTGTTATAACATAAGTTATAGCAGGAACTTGGAGATTCCACAATCTTAAATGTAACTATAAATAGATAAAAATGATGATATGTCGTTCATTAATAAATTAAAATTCGTAATTGTATTGTGGTATAGGGGGAACAAAATTTTTGGGGTGGTAACAAGGAAGCTGCTTCACGTCGGGCCGCTTCACGTCGGGCCGCTTCACACCACCTTGCCGCTGATTATTTTCCTATAACTGCATGCTCTCAAGCTCTGGCGAAATATACCGTAACAAAATTTTGGCATTTTGCTAACATTAAATTACTTAGCATATATAATATCAAATGACTAGTTTAGCATGCAGGTTCTATGGCTAAAGGTTTCTGGGTACAACATCCTCCTCTAATAATTAGCATATTGAAAGCGCTGAGGAGACACGTAAAATCTGTAAATTTACCACTTCTGCTATATTTCCAGAATCACCCATTCAGGGGGAGTTAGCCATGTAAACATTGTTGAGTTCCTGAGTGTTATTAAGTGAATATGTAACGGTCTAGAAGTGGGAGAAAGAACTCAATCAAGTGACATAAACATATAGATTTAATTTCCTGGACTCATTGTCATCTAGTGATGTGCTTTTTCCTGCATGTCATACAGGTATTATGTCATACAGGGGATGAGTATGAGAGCAGAGTTCTCCCGCGAGACGGTGAGTCGGAGTAATTTGTGCACAGTAACCCCGAGCCGTGACCGCTACAACGGATTTACAATCGAGATGAGCCTGAGCGATATTTAATCACAGAGGTCAGAGGGCAGCAGCGTGTGTCACGGAGCCCATGGCCCTGCGGCCGGAGCTAATGAGGCTTGCTAGTGGCCCTGTTTACCTTCAGGGTCAGCCTGGTGATACTGGCGGCCTGTGTCCCCGAACACTGCTCCAGGGAATCCAGCACAGACTTTTGCAAACAATTACCCGTAGGAGAGGTTAAAGGCACCGGGTCTGAGCAAGGCTGCTAGTTTGGCCCCTAATCAGGGCGAAAAGGGGGCAAGTGCACTAGATAGAGGCTAAACCTCCTAGGTGGAGGGCAGAGGGGAGCTAGCTTTAGGCCGTATGCTTGTACCGGGTCTCTGATGAGGACTGCTATACCACCTAGTCTTAGTTATTTACGCCGAGGACGTTTATTATAGGTATTTGACATTTGACCTTTTTCCTAATGCCTTCCTCTTGTCCTGAGGACACCAGTGTCCCTTCTATCAGATCATGCCATGACATTATTATTATTTTTTTTTATCTCAATTCATTCTCAATTAATTTTTAAATAAGAGCGGGCTGTCTCATAATAAAAGACATTTTTTAAATTATTTTTTGTATTTGATATTATTAAGATTTTATGAATCTTCACAAGGCACTTTATATCTTGTTATACTGAGTTTCAGTGACATTTTGCTTAGCAAGGAAAATAAAACAGTGTTTCATTTCAAATAAAAAAAGTGATTTGATGTAGTTTGATATGATACGATGTAATGTATAAATGACATTACATTAGTAAAACTTTGAGAAGGAAATATAATAAAATTAAAAAATGTTATACTAGAATGTAACATCCAGTAAGTTACAGTCAAATGCAAAAGTTTGAATATGCTTAGGACAAAATAAAGAAGACAAAAAATTGAGTGAATAAAAACAACATTTAGAGACAATCCAAATTTGTAATTTGGACTTAGACTCGCAATTTGGACTTGGTGTAGAGGGAGAGACGTACACTACATTTGATTCTCTAGTAACTATTGTAATAATGTTTTTTTGCTATAGTGCATTATAACATAAAATACATTTAGAAAGTAAATGTTGTTATAGCAACATTTGATTGTAATGAAAGAACGTCAAAAAACATTTCTATAACATTTGTCACCATATCAAAGGAATAAAGGGTGAGTCTTTGGTAACCCCGTGCAAACTTTTGCACTCAACAATATGTTACAGTCAGTAACAGTGGAGTTATATAAGCATTGATGCTTCATGATGTCCTTGAAAAGTTTATTGTAACATCAGTATGTTTTTCAATGTTGTTAATCATATTGTCAATCACAAGGTCTATTAATACCGGAAAGAGGGCGTCTGATTCAAGCTTTGCCGGGAACTCTTACCTGACTAAGCTAATTTATCGGAACAATGACTTGCTCTGGCTGAATATTTTGGAGCTGACAGCCACAATGTCAACCCTGCACTTTTGTCCAAGACTCATTTGCAAAGAAAGGCAACACTCAGGCCGTGGGTGTGATCATACCAAGATTCTTTACAGTGCAGCTTCAAAAATAGGCCTGGTTTTCCTCCACACACTGATCTTTTTGCAGAATTTCCAGTTCAGGAAAAAAAAAAAAGTAGGCAGAGGGTCGTGTGGCTCACAGGCAGGAACAGTGCAACCCTCCAGGGGGGCGTTTCCTGCGCTGAATCTGAGACCTGCGTGCGGCTCTGGCCCCCTCACCTTTCATCCTCCCTCAATAACTCAGGTAACAGCTTTTTAAAGGTCCCGGCTGCTAACATTAGGAGATACAAAAACAACAGGAATGAAATGGAGAAGAAAAAAAGAGAAGAAAAGAAAAACAGTCTCTTTTTTTCTTTCTTTTTTTTTTTTTAGGCTGTGGAATAATTTGTCTGCGCTGACAAGACGGTCTGCAGGACCACTTCCTGCAGCTCCGGTTTCAGGCAATAGATCAGAAATAGAAAAGATAGAGACAGCATGGCCAATTAAAACACAAAACACTTCCTTGGGGCGCTAAGTGCCCGGTTTTTACGAGGGCAATCAAATTCCCATAGGAGGCTCGCTCCTGAGCTTGCCGTGTGTAACGCAATCAAAACACCCTCTGCATGATGTATGCAAAGCAGGAAAGATGTAGAATGTGTGGAAGCGAGTCTGTATCTATGACTTGGAATGTGTGCGTGTTTTCATGAGGAACTCCTCCCCCACTTCCTGTCTGTCCTGCTCTGATTCTGGCTGGCAGGGGGTGAGGTGGCTGAAAAGGGGGAAACCGAGGGTGGAGGGAGGATCATAAAGGTAGCGTTTGTTCTCTGCCCTGCTCAGGACCTTGCGTGGATGAGTGATTGACAGGTCGGAGGGGTAGGCGGGGCGCTGGGAGATGCGGGGTAAGTGGGATGGGTGTGTTTGTTTAAGGAGAGGTGACAGCAGGAGGAGAAGGTGAACTGCTCTGTTTGACCCCTGTATGTACACACTCTTATGTAAAGGCTGCAATATTAGTTATATATTATTATTTCCTTTCTCTGAAAAAAGTGGAACTCCAGAGACATGTCCCTCTCACAAATAATAACACAGCACTACACGGTGGTACAGCAGGTAGCTCCAGGGTCCCTGATTTGTTCTTGAGTTCAGGTTAGTGATGTGTCTCACCATGTCCATGTGGGTTTCCTCTGGGTTCTCTGGTTTCCTCCCACCTTCCAAAAATATGTTAGTAGGTGGATTAGGTAAACTTAATTGCCCCAAAGTGTGAATGAGTGTGTACATGAGTGTATGAATAAGTGTGTACATGGTGAGCTGCAGTGGACTGGTGTCCCATCTGGGGTGTATTTGTTCCCAGTGTTCCCAGTATAGCCTTCAGGATAAAGTGGTTACTGAGGATAAATTTATTGAATGAAATATTAAGTCTCAGCTGTAGATTCCATCACCAAAATGCAGCACCAAAATGTCATCTATTTTAACATATTCATGTATTTTTACATATTTTCACAGATTGCTACCTAGCCTAGAGCACCTAAAAGTCAGCCACACCAGACACATTTTAACAAGCTCACATAGCTGTTTTGTGTAATACTACTATGTTAGCATTCTTTACAGCTTAAGATGGTGACGAGAGCAAGCTTTAAACTGCTGTAAATATAAAATTTGTGTTTACATTTATGATTTTCTATTTTTTTCAATTATTATTTAAGAATAAGTTATATTAGATCATCATCTGCATCCACAAAAGAGTGGAAAACAACTGTCAAAATGGCAATAGCAACCACAAGCTAACTCGACAGGCTTTCTGAGAGGAATTAAATGATTGTGATATTAGTAATAAAGCATAACTTTCCTTTGAGGTACTGTATGCTAACAAGGTAATGATGAGGATTTCTAAAAAGATTTTTAAGTTATAAACATGTTTGTAAACACTCATAATCTTCACTACTGTTGCTAGCTGAATAGCAAACACAAGCTAACCTGACAGGATTTCCAAAAGGAGTTGAATAATGGTCATAAGTTTCCTGTTAGTGCTAGCAAGTTAGCCTTATTTCTAAGAAGAAGTCAAATTCAATAACTTTGACTCTAAATTAAAAACAAACAAACAAACAAACAAACAAACAAACAAAACCTTAATCTGTGTTATTCTGGAATGTTCATAATGTTTACTGCCAATGTTAACCTATGCAAGCTAACATAAGCTAACCAGATAGACTTTCTGTGAGGATTTTAATTCATATTTATTAATGTTTTTAATCTTTACTACTAACACTATGTAGCTAACATGGGCTAACTTGACAGGATTGCTGAAAAGACATATTCATAAGTGTTTATAATCTTCCCTGTAATGCTAGCTAGATGGCTAACATTAGATAACATCATTTTTTGAGAAGATTTTAACTAATATTTATTAAGGTTTAATTTTTTACTACTAACATTAGCTAGCTATACAGGATTTCTGAGAAGACATATTCATAAATATTTATAATCTTAACTGCTGATGCTAGCTAGCTAAAAAAGAGTGAAAGAGAATGAAAGTTTGAAACAGTTTTCATCACAGTTTATAACACACGATGGCTTGAGTCAACTCTTTGTATTGTAAAGCACTTTGTATTCATGGTTTAATTTTTATGTGCAACTGCAAGCTAAGAAAAGCTACACAGGT
>CM074967.1:5194498-5220580 GCA_037577455.1 Pangasius macronema | reverse complement strand
GGATTTCCAAAAGGAGTTGAATAATGGTCATAAGTTTCCTGTTAGTGCTAGCAAGTTAGCCTTATTTCTAAGAAGAACTCAAATTCAATAACTTTGACTCTAAATTCAAAAATTCAGTAACCTTGACAGGATGTCTCACACTGAAGATTTTCAGTCACAATCAGAAATTGTTCAGAATCTTCACTCCTAACACCAGCTAACTACCCTGCTAGATAGACTTTCTGTGAGGATTTTAAGTCATATTTATTAATGTTTGTAATCTTTACTACTAACACTATGTAGCTAACATGGGCTAACTTGACAGGAAAAGACATATTCATAAGTGTTTATAATCTTCCCTGTAATGCTAGCTAGATGGCTAACATTAGATAACATCATTTTNGATAACATCATTTTTTGAGAAGATTTTAACTAATATTTATTAAGGTTTAATTTTTTACTACTAACATTAGCTAGCTAGACAGGATTTCTGAGAAGACATATTCATAAATATTTATAATCTTAACTACTGATGCTAGCTAGCTAACACAAACAAAACATGACAGTCTTTCTGAGAGAATTTTAAGTCATAATGTTAATTTTCATATTGTTTACTACTAACACTAGCTAGCTAGTTAACATCGGCTAGTCAGACAAAATGTCAGAGAGGATTCCTTAGACATATTCTTAAATGTTTAAAGTATTGACAGCTAATGCTAGCTAGATGGCTAACATGAGCTGAGGTGACAGAAGAGATTTTAAGTCATTGCCATAATCATCTTTACTGCTAATGCTAACTCTAAACTAACCTGACATAATATGTCTTTAAAGATAAAAAGAGAGAGAGGGAGTGAAAGAGAATGAAAGTTTGAAACAGTTTTCATCACAGTTTATAACACACGATGGCTTGACCACATTCTTTGTATTGTAAAGCACTTTGTATTCATGGTTTAATTTTTATGTGCAACTGCAAGCTAAGAAAAGCTACACAGGTGCATGTGGGTTTATAATATGGCTTCCCGTTTGGTCCGTGCATGCCCGGGAGCCCCAAATTCTCCTGTGTTTGTGTAAGGAAGTTTGAGTCGGGCCACATTCGAAATACCCTTTAATGACGCATGCTAATGTAAACACCTCAGCCAGGTCGTCGTATTTTTCCACCGAATTAAAAACATGTAAATCCTTCCTGCTAATTGTTGCGCAAATATTTTTTGTAGTATTTTTCTAATAGCCCTTATTCATCATGTGTCAGTGAAAGCCGTATAACAATATTTTGCCATAGCAAAGGCTCGTCCTCAAGCTTACAGCATCCAGCTTTTTTAAATCAAGTGTTTTTAATCAATTGTAGCATTTTCTCTGGGGTAATAAGGCCGGCTAATGGTCGTTTCTCTTAATGAGCGTCAGCTCCACAGAGACCGGATTTTACAGTGGCAGTAAATCTGCTCGGCTGGCATGGCTTTGATTTGGGATTGATGATGTCGGCGTGAAATGTGAATGAACGTAAAGACAAACACTCGTTCACACGGAAATGCCTTGTGCTCTCCACTTTTTTTTACTTTCTTTTTGAGTTTATGTGAATGAATCAGAAGAGAGAAAGATGTAGATGCAAGTGTAGCAGTTTTTCATGAAATTCAATTCATGGGAGTGATGCAGAATTCTGTGAAAGGGTGTGTTTGTGTGTGTAACTGTGAGTTAGTGTGTATACAGTATATGTCATACCGTCTATCATCTTCATATCTAATGAATGCCCACATCCCAAAGTGGGTGAAGTGAATCACATAATAATTATGGTGTTTCCTGACGTGTGTTTACTTCCTGCTTCTTTGATGCCCACCCACTGGTTTGCGTGGACGAAGGTGGCGTCTCTGAGACTCCCATTTTGCGTGCCTCGTGCTGATTCACTAGAGTAAACTTAACTCAATAGGAGGTCATGGAGTGGAACTGGGGGCATGGTGCTCTGTGACGAAAAGTGAAGGTGGGGGATTCCCTTCTTCCAGGCAGCCAACACACACAAACACACACTGGACGCACACATGGCAGCTGTGTGTTAGTTTAACCGCTGCTACTGTAGAGGGACTGTGGTTGTTTGGCCGGCAGGTAACGGACTTTTTCACTTAGAGCTCTGTTGCTCTGGACTAATCTACTCCAGATGAGGCAGCGAAACGATCCCCTCTATTTCAGCTTCATTACAGCTGGGATTTGTCCCAGTGAGAACTGCGAGCTCTCACATAACTCTCACACTTAGCTGAGGTTATGTACCTGTATTTGATTCATTGCACAGGGCATTTATATGGATGACTGTCTTGCTTAGATACAGAGATAAAGAAAGATGGAAAATTTTGACTGAATTTGCAGTTGGAGAGTGTGATGAATATTAGGGACACTTTAAACTGACAGTTTAGCGGAAAAAAAGGTATGCAATTTCCCGCTTAGCCAAGTTATTTAAATTTTTCAATTTAGTTCTTTTAACAATCAACACTTTCACAAAGCAGCTAGAAATCTTGATTTTGATCTAGATCCCTGATGAGCCATCCAGAGGCAACGGTGTCATGGAAAAACCTACATAAATCAGGGCTTCTCAAACATTTTTCTCTCATGGACTGCTTTATGGTTAATTTTACAGTTTTTTTTTAGTATGAATAGTGTACTCCAGCTATTTATTTTACATTTATGTTAACAGAATTTAGCAGATGACCTTTACCAAAATACCTTGTAGTCTCTATCAAAAACATTTCCTCATGCTAGTACACTAGATAAGGGACTAAGAGTACCATCAGTTGGGAGGGTTTGTGTTTGTATTTGTATTTGTTTGAAGACAGGCAGTGACTCGGCTGTTCAGACAGACAGGGGGAATTCATTCACCAACCTGGGAGCCAGGACAGAGAATTGTCTTGATGCATGTCTTCCTTGTACCTTGAGAAATGGTGCGTCCAGTCGAGCAGTGGTAAAGGCTCGGAGGATGCGTGGTGCAGAGCGGTGTGTGATAAGTACTTGTGTTTGGCTTCGTAGGCAAGCATCAGTGTTTTAAATCTGATGTAGGCAGCTACAGGAAGCCAGTGGAGAGAGCATAGCAATGGGGTGGCGTGGGAGGTTGAAAACAAGCCATACAGCTGCACTCTGGATCAAATATTAGGTAATATTAGCCAAATACATACCATCATCATGTGTAGAGAGCTTTTTATTCTTGAACTAATTTTACACACATTTAAAACAGCCGTCCAGTCAGTTGGGCTCTTAGTTATAATAACTTGGTCATAATTCATAACTATAACAACAATAACAATAACAGTTTAAGTTCTGCCGCCTCTCTCGCTATACATCAAAGACTCAATAGAGCACTATTGCCTTAGACAACATGAAGATAAACCTTAAGTGGAGCCAGACTCCAAAGGGAACCCATCCTCTACTGCAGAACAACTGATAGTAGCATGATAAATCGTGACAGTATACAGTCATGTAAAGAAACGCCAACCAGTAGTTGAAATATCAAGACTGTTGGAGTAAATAAGAGTGAATCATGATTAACTCATTTTCAAATGTACTACAGAAAGAGCACATATGTCTCATTCTGTCTTATCTATCTCTCTTTTTGTCTCAGCATCTGAGCCTAATCTGAAGGTGCGCTCGCGGCTGAAGCAGAAGGTTTCTGAGAGGAGGAGTGGTCCTATCCAGCGCCGCAGAGACGGCAGTGTGCTCGTGACGCCACCTAAGAAACGCCCGTTGGAGCTCAGTGGTGAGCAGACCACATCCCACAGATATGCAACGTGTGGGCTCACGTACATATACATGACATTACGGCGAGCGTGAAAAGCAGTCCATTGTACTGTTCACTTCTATACAAAGTATACTGACACAATAAATAATGTAAACAGGTGAACAGGTTAATTTCAGTATTAAATCCTCGCTATGCATGTGTAACTCAACTCTGAAATCAGCACACACTCCCCCCAGTCTCCTTAAGCACAGACACATGAAATGCTGGAAAAGGCTAAATTGGAAATCATATCTGATACCACGGCTACTATAGTTATTACAGAATAAGGTGGTATTATATTTTAAGGGAGAGTTGAGGTGAGAGGACTCAGGAAACAACACATAAACCAAATATCCTTTACCTTTCCTTTAACAAGCTTTACAATTCAGAGAAAGCTAGCGTTGATTTAGCATCAAGTTAGCATCAGGTCTTACAGAATTCATTCTTAATTCTGACTGGCAATGAGATTATTTTTTAGTATGTTTTAAAGTGGGACCTTTTAATGAAGCATCACATCCCAGATGGCGCACACACACAACTAGCTAACTAGGTAAATTTCACCTCAACATTATCATACAGCTTTGTTGCTAATTACTAAGACAGCAGAATTTTTGATCACTGTTAGTTCATGTTCTTAATTTTTTTATAGTTAATTTATAGACCATTTGGAATATTTATCATTTGTGATGATTGTGGCCAGTTGTGTTTTACCGGCTAAATGTCCTAAAAAGTATTGGCATTACTTCCCAGGAAGGTTGTGTGAAAGTGGCTGAAAGTAGAAAGTTAGTTATCTTTCCAGTTAGCAAATGAGCTGTGTGTGAGACGTTGTTTAGATTAAGCTACAGTACGCTTGCAGTCTGGGATGCTATGTATACAATTCTGACGTCATAGTAAAATGATGACACTTTAGTATAGTTCAGTATTATGGAGTTTTCATCTCAGAGCTAGGATCACAGTATCTTAGAAACGTTAATATCATGTCCTGTTTCTTTTCACACAGACTCCTCAGCCAATGACAGCTCTCCCAGCTCTGGGCCCAGCTCTCCTATTGGCTTATGCAGCAATGAGAATGGCACAAGCTACCAGGCCAGCTCCGCCCAAATGGAGGTACTGAGCATAGAGTAAAATACACCAGAATTCTATATTGTTTGTTTTCTTGCAACACCAGCTTGCGTGCTTTGCTACTGTAAACTCTGAGCTCAACACCACAGGTTAAGCTCCATCATGCTTTAGCACGCAATGTGTTGTTTATGCGTGTTGGCTGCAGGCTGAGCGCTCTGCTAATGAGCCATTGTTTTGGAGGGACTGTGAAAGCGTGGAGCAAGTGTGTGTCCTCATAACTGTGTACTGCTAAACACACAGCATCATAAACAACACTATTAAACACTCATTCTGCTTCTCAGTGTGATTACGTCAGAGCCCAGAGCGCAGGCATCTGCTTTTCCTCTAACACACACACTTTCCTTGTCCTTCTCTCTTTCCCCATCTCTCTCTCTGTCTTCCTATCTCTCTTTCCTTCTCCTCTCTGTCTTTCCTTGTCCCTCTCTCTCTCTTTTCTCTCCCTCTTTCTCTGTCTCTCCTGGCCCTTCTCTCTCTTTTTCTCTCCCTCTTTCTCTTTCCTTGTCCTTCTCTCTTTCCCCATCTCTCTGTCTCTTTCCTCTCCTGTGTCTTTCCCTGTCCCTCTCTCTCTTTTCTCTCCCTCTGTCTCTCCTGACCCTTCTCTTTCTTTTCTCTCCCTTTCTCCCTTTCTCTGTCCCTCTCTCACTTTCTTTTCTTCTCTCTCTTTCTTTCCCTGCCCATCTATCTCTCTTTCCCTCTCCCTGTCTCTTTCCCTGCCTCTCTCATTCCCTCTCCCTGTCTCTCTCTCTACAGTACTTCTCTATCCGTCTTTCTGTTTCTCATTCCCACTCCATCTCTCTTAATCTTTCTATTTCTCATTCCTCCTCTGCCTGTCTTCTTACTATTTTCTCAATCTGTCTATCTATCACTCCATATCTCTCTTTCTCACTCCACATCTTCCTCTCTTTTTCTCACGCCCTCTCTCGCTTTCTTGTTCTCACTCCATCTCTCACTTCTTCTGTCACTTTCTCACTCTATCTCTCACTCTGTTTCACTTCCATCCCTGCCTCTCTTTTTTCTTTTTCTGACTCCTTCTCTCCCCCATTCTCTTTCTCACTCCATGTCCCTCTCTTCCACTGTCCTTTTAACGCTATCTTTCTCTGTTTCTTCTTTTCTTCTCTTTGTCACACCATCTCTCCCTCTCTTTTCTTTCTCATTCTCTCATTTTCTCATCTCTCGCTCTAGCTCCAGCTTTCTTTTTTCCTACTAAGCTTGCTTCTTTCTTTCTTTCTTTCTTTCTTTCTTTCTTTCTTTCTTTCTTTCTTTCTTTCTTTCTTTGATGTGTGTAGAACACTTTGTTTGTGTGTGCATGTGTTTGTGAGAATGTATCCACGCACATGCTGAAGGTTGTGTGCCTGAGTACCGTGTGTATGTTTGAGAGTGTGTGTGTGTGTGAGAGTGAATGTGGGCGTGATTATGTTCAGCTCAGAACGTTGTGAGTGACAGGTTCTTTCCGCTCTGTGCTGTGGTTTCTGGTCTAATAGCTGGTTGGGGGCTGAGGGGAATGAAGGGGGGTATTCGGGGGGGCCGCAGTTCTGTGAAGTTCTGCCCAAGCATTTCCTCATTGGGCTACGGGCCAGCGTACGGAGCAGAGAAGGACCCCCGGACACAATGGAGTTCTTTCTGCGGCTCATCTTCACACGCGGCCCCCCAGAGACGGCCTGTTTGTGTTTGTCTGCCATAATTCTGCAGTGAAACGCACGGAGGGGTGGCCCTGTGACAGGGTGTGTGAAAGTGGGTGTGTGTATGTGTTTAGGGCTTAATTGCTATCCCAGGCGCTGGGATCTGTAGACCTCCCAGGCTGCTGCTCACACACTTGTGCACATAAACACACGCATACACACTTATAAACAGACTTTTGGTATGATATTGACACAACCACAGTCATTTCGCAGAGCTTCCTGTTTGTCTAGTGGAGCCCTGGCATGAGCTTTGTTACATTCAACTTTCCTTTTCAGTCCCTAGAGGTTTAATAATAATTGGAAACCCAGGAGAGAGGGTGTGTATGTGTGTATAAGGCTGTCCAATTCATTTAAAACTTGATTTATAGTTTTAATTTTAAAAGTGCAATAGAATAGCAAACATTAGCAGTAGCATTACACTATGTGTTTATATCACATAAACTACGGAGGGGGAAATTTGTCCATTGTTTCCTATTATGATAAGAAAATATTAAATTATTAATAATTTGTCTCCTTTCTAGAAATGGATGGATGAAATAAGCAAACTTTAGTGACGAAACAAGAGTGACTCCAAATACTTACATGTAATATCACTTTCAGGACACATACTTTGTTCAGTTTTTATATTTAATTAGAAAGTTGACACACAAGTTCAAGAAATATTCGTTCACCCTTAACTGGACCCTATTCACTAAGTAGTGCACTATTTATGGAGTTTATTATTTTATATATTTATGGAGCCGTGTCTGATGGTACAGTGAAGAATATAATATATAGTGTGCTCATAAAATCCTGAATGTGTCTAAATGATTTATCCTAGCAGGCAAAGAATACCCACAATGCACCATTTTGGACAAAAAAAGGCCATAAATAACATGCAAATAAGTGACAGAAGGATCATTTGTGCAAAATCAAAGTCAAAAGTCAAAGTCAAACTTTATTGTCAACTCTGTCTATATGTACAGGACACACAGAGGATTGAAATGTCGTTTCCCTCAGACCCATGGTGTGAGACACCAACATAACAAGACAAGTAATTAAAAAAAGTAAAGTAAAATACAATAAAATAACACTATAGACATTCACAGCACATGTGAGTGTGTAGATATTTCCATTTTAGTGCAAAACAAGAGAGAGCAGCAGTTGTGGAAGTGGCTTGTGCATGCTTTAGAAACAATTTTTTTGTTGTGATACATAATATATGTCAATATAAAAATTTGAACAGAATTTGAATATTGAAATGAATATTAACAGCCCTCGCTAGTACCTATACTGGACTCATAAAGTGAATCCCAGTGACCCTCTTCATAGTATATATAAAGTTTGAAAATATCTACCCATGCATGCATACACACACACACACACACACACACAGAATACCTTCAAGAGAAGGAGACATAGTCTGGACGAACAGGCTAATTTTGAACAGGTCGTCTGACTACGCTGTCTAAATCTATCACACATATAGCATTTCCTTATCCGAGGCCATGATAGGAAAAGGTCCTTTATGGAAAGGTGTGAAACACTAGAGTCGTCCCAAACATACACACTGGTGTCTGAATGATATATATTAACGTTCCACAGACAAATATATACTAATAAAGCTGTTTAAATGGTCTACTGCAGGAAAACTGCATTCATAAATGTGACGCTATTTTAAACAACATGACTGGGAATGATAAACTGCAGTCTGGGCTAGAAAGAAATCAGCCCCAGCACTCAAATCATTCTGTGTATTTTTACATGCAGCTGTAAAAAATAGTTGTAACTCAATGTCAGAAATTGCCTTATTTTTATGTTTTTTTGAAAGAGAGGGAGGCCTTAGAGCTCCTAGCCCATTTATACCAGCCAGTCCTGAATATTAATACTTGTTTGTATAACCGTATACTTCTCTGTCTTTCTCTGTTGCAGAAATATTTGCCACAGGGGGGAATTCTGAAGGCAGACGGCTCTCTCGCTCTGTTGAACCTCTACACGTCACCTTCCCTTCCTAACCTCACCTTAGGTGTCCACTCTGGGCCTTCGCCAATCAGTGTGAGTTATCTTCAGACCTCTCTTCAGAGAATGAGATCATATCAGATAATCAGAGACACATCAACAAACAGCGCTCAGAGATTTTAACCAAAGTGTATCTGTCATCTTGAGACATTAATTGTCTTGTCACTAATTTAACAGTGTTTTTTCAGTTATTGTCCATCAGTAACAATTATCATCCAGAGTAAATCTGACCACATATGTTCCCCATCACTGTGGAGCGCTTAAATATATGGTCAGTATTCACCAAATTCAGATATTGTAAGAGCACTGTTAGCATAGAATTTGGAATATGCTTAGCATTACCTATTAGCATGAACAGAGCCTGTGTGTCTGTGTAGATGAAATAAGCGATAGCTGTGTTAGTGGTTGCTCAAGCCACCTTGATCCTTCCTCCATCCTTCACATGCTGACCAAGAGGATTTTTACATTGACACAGTGACATGAACAACTTTATGCTCTGCAGCTGTTTCAGGCACATGTAGCTAGAAGGTAATACTCTAAGAGTTGAGGTATGCCCATGTAGTTAGAGGGTGAGAGGTTAAATTTTAAATTTTAAATTAAATTTTGGCAAAATTGTGCTAAAACCCTCACATTGCCAAAATGCTTAAGATGTAGCTGTGCACGTAGGATCTACTTGAACAGTTGCGTGGGAGTTGTGGGGTGGAGTTTGGCAAAAACAAACCCATTGGTGGTGGTCTAGACATCTAACCTCAAAAGATTCTACTCAAGAAAAATCTCGTAATGTCGGAGACATGAACACACGTAATTTTAATAATGTAAATAGAGTGCACATAAAATCAGCTTGAGCATGTGCGTAACCTGACTCTGAATACAAGGAACTTTCTCTGTGTAATTATTGATGCCGCCTCTGGAAACAAGCTTAAAGGGTGCTGACCGTGTGGTGATGCACAATAGTTTTGTTGTTGTGTTGATCTGAAAAAGAAAGAGCATGTCATTTGGTCTGTGGCGCTAAAATAAGGTTTATTTGGTTAACAAATCTGCAGAGTTGGGGGTTGGTAATAGTGTTTGGATCCAGGAAGGTTATTATGAGGGCTCAAACATGCTGCCTGTTTTATAGCTTACTTAGCAAATGATGAAAGCATGAGAAGTACAATAGTTAAATTGTGTGTATGAGGGGATTGTTGCCTGTTGGTTGTAGATTTAGTGGGATGGGTATGCTTGTTTTTTACCTCGAGTGCTGACCTTGACTATTTCTGTACATTTGTTTTTAAGAACTGCTGGTTCTGGATGGTTGTATAAGAGTAATGATTTATAATCCCATTAGCGAAAAGAGGATAATTTTGAGTCAAAATTTCTTGAGAGAAATCAGGTTGTTTTTCTTTGCCAGTGTTGCCTCTGGCTTGCTCATTATGGATCTAGGTCTAAATCTGAATTCCTGTAAAGCTGCTTTGTGAAAATGTATTACGTTACATATGTATATACAAATAAAAATATATTAAACTCGATCATTAATCAGGTGATGTCTGATGATCAGGTTCAGTTTTCTCTGGAATGAAACAGACACTGTTCTGTATATTTTTTCTCTCTATGTCCATAATTGTATTAATGCAGTAAAATTCAGAACATGTCCAGAAACAGGGCCCTGGGCTCACTCTGCACAGGAACAGATATGAATAGGTCCTGTTAGAAAAAGACAAGGTATCTGAAGCAGTATTTTTAGGAGTAAGTGAGCCATCGGGCCCCTTCTATTTCTGGAGAAAGCAAGAAATGCAGAGTGAGGAATTCTCCTTCTGGGATAGGTATGAATATGAGCAGAATCATTCTCCTCAGAGAGAAACATGCAATCATGTGCCTGATTTGGGAAGGTGCAAGGTGAACAGGACTGTTGGGATAAAGATACATTAAGTTTTATTAAGAAAGAAAGAGAGAGAGAGAGAGAGAGAGAGAGAGAGATAGTGAGAGTGGGAATGACACTGTGATATACAAATAGAGATACAGAAGGAAAGAAAGAATAACAGAAGAAAGACATGCTGTTAGTATTCAGCTTTTTTCTGCTTTGCTTTAGCTTCACGCGAGCACAGCTACAGGGGGTTTTGACCTCTGACCTGGAGGCTTTCGAGCTTTGTGCGTAAATAGGGAGAGTGAGTTTTGGGTTTCAGGGTGCGCTCTTTATCGCCTCATTCATCACAGCCTGATAAAACCGTAAGGAAACTGGGCCCTGAACTGCCCCTCATAAATATGCACTGCCAGGTTTTAGATTTCAGGTTAGCCACTTGTTATGCAACTCTTGTGCACGCATGAATGCTTTGAACTTGTTTTATGCTGAAGCTCCATTTTTTTGTTACCAAGCGTAATGTACTTTAGCAGCAGGATTTCAGAGCACACATGATTCTGAACATTTTTATTGTGAAGTGACTGTATTGCTCAAACAAGTGCTGATAAGTTGCATACTTGACTCGGAGCACGTTTCATGACACACTGACAGGAAATAACATGCAGTACTCATATATATATATATACATAAGTAATGATGTATAGACATGTTTTCTAAATATGTTTTAAATGGGAGGAACAAAATTCAACCCATTAAATTGTCATTCAGGTTAACAGATAATTGTCAAAAACATATAAGGCACTTTTGTCTTTATCTTGCATAAATAGACGTATGTTCTCCGCTGACTTAGAAAGTAAAAATAGCTAAACATTTTAGCCAATCAAATGTAGGAAATTGCAAATTAAATTCTATGTATGTTTGTTATTGTCATTTATTCATTCATTTTTGCCATTTTGAATCCCCTATTTGTCTTTGACCTATATCTCTATTAAATTCCTGTTAATACTGGACCAGGGTATTTATAAAACCCTCATGATTGTTTTAGAGGTTCAGCATGTCTCCAACTTCCCTGGTCTGAACCCTTCATCACTATCCCTCTCTCTCTCTCTCTCTCTCTCTCTCTCTCTCTCTCTCTCTCTCTCTCTCTCTCTCTCTCTGTTTGTTACCCTTCAGCCTGCTTCAGCAGTAAAGGACCGAGCGGGTGAAGCGAGCTCGGTGTCATCCGCTTCCCGGGAGCCGAAGGTGAACAACAGTCATCAGGCTCTGCTCCAGCACCTGTTACTGAAAGAGCAGACCAGACAGCAGAAGATCCTCTCGTCTGGTAAGTCTCATCACAAAGTGTAAACCTGGCACTCAGTAGGCTAACACTACTCATTTCACGCTTATTATTTAATACACGAGATTTTAGCAATTCAAAGTACTTACTCAGTACTTTTTCCTTCAAATCATTCTATATACCATATCTTACAAAAATCAACTTACTGTATCACATATTAAAATGGCCGATGCCACACTGAGTCAGCTTCTGTAATATAGCAACTTAAGGAAACATTAGTACCACATTAATAGCACGGCAGTGTGTTGGTCAAGAGTATAACAGCCACAGTTAGCATTAGATACTATAGTAAATGTGGCAATATGTAGCTGAATATATATTAAGGAAGGAATAAAACAGAGCAGAGTGACCTGTTATAGGAAAATCATCAATGCTGGTTGGGTGTGATGTGACCAGTATCCTATAATGGCATGTCCAGAAGTGTTTTATTCCTTTTATACCCCAGCAGTTTGACAAAAATGCAATTTCTGTTTATTAAAGAACGACATGTTGTGCTTTTATCCATAAATATTTACATTTAATGGTGTTGATTGTCTGCAAAACAAGTTAGTTCCTGTTCTCCATTACCTTACAATAATTAAATCATGGATGGTGTTATGGTTAAACATAATTGGTATTGTAGTACCATAGTGAAGTCATGGTAGGTTCATGGTTTAAAGTTTGGTAACCATAATTACACATAAGGTACCATAGTGAAACCGCAGTAAGCTACTGGTTTGGATAGAATAGACTCGTTTTCATTCTCTCTTCCTCCATTTCTCTTTGTCCGCTCCCAGGCAGTGTCTCAGTTCTCCCCCAGTCTCCTCTGGTGATGAAGGAGCGTTCAGGAGGAGGCTCTCGTCCCAGGCTGCCTCGGCACCGACCTCTTAACCGGACCCAGTCAGCACCGCTTCCCCAGAGCACGCTGGCTCAACTCGTCCTCCAGCAGCAGCACCACAACTTTGTGGAGAAACAGAAGCAATACCACCAGCAGGTCCACATCAACCAGGTACTTCAGTCAGCGCCAACGCTGGTATTTCACTCAGGCCACATTCTTTTCATAGAGGGCTTTGGATTGAGCCGTTTGAGTGTGTGAGGTCTGGAAAAGTGCTAACTCTGCGGTACTGTAGCTCGTCATGACTGGAGTGTGACAGTCTGGAGTGACACCATGAGTCAGTCTAGGACATTTTATAATGCTGCATGCCTGTGGGTTACCGCAGTGAATTTCGAAAGGAAAACAAAGCGAGAGCCTGGTGGAAACATATATACGTGATCTGAATTGTGAATAAAAGATTATATATCATGACTGTAGGGTTTAAAGTCAGATTTTATGTTCAAGTGGTAGGCCAGATCCGAGTACTCGCCTGTAGGTGCTAAAGGTTACGTCCTTTCAAAGTCGGAAAGGCAACTTCGTAAAGGAAGTCTCTTTGTCGTCTCCGCATCGACCAACCCGGGTGTGTGTGTGTGTGTGTGTGTGTGTGTGTGTGTGTGTGTGTGTGTGTGGTGGGGGTATTTCTGGTTTGAACCCCCCCTTCACACACACTCAAATTATTTTATGACAGTTCCAATTTGTCATTGGCGGGTGGTAAAAATAACACACATATGCAGCTGATAATGTACGTTTGAACAATAATTGTGGTATATTGATGATGCTTCCCTTAATTTTAAACCAATCAGAATCATGCATTTTTCCCCAGTAGATCTGGTCCTATAAGGCAGTTTCCACCATATTACTAGCAATTTTGAAGGTTCTTGTTAACATAACAAGATGCATTTCTTTTGTCTTATTAACTTAAAGAGAGAACGAGAAAAAACAAGAGGCTGGTGAGGGAGCGACTGTATATAGCAGTTATGATATTGAATGTAATAACTATAAGTGAATAAAATGTACGATGTGTTAATGCTATGAATAAAAATGATCAATATAGCGAGATTGATATTAAAGGAGTGGGCAGGACTCTAATTAAGCACCGATGAGGATACCTTTAGGTCCAGGTCAAAATGAAGGACAAGGTATGCTCATGTCATAGATACGGTCCATTAGAGGAATTCTCATGATTCATCTTTGTCTAATCTCTTACTTGTGTGACAGAAATAAATCGAAGCATAAAAGCTTTTTCATCATCAATAACAAACTGTTTGATAGACCTGGATAACTAGCTTTTGCTTACTATTTCATAAGCTAGCCATTCCAGTGAGGGTTCGTCTATGATGTAACTTAGGAAAAAAAATATCTAGCTAATAGCTCCCTAAAATAATGTACTAAGTAAATCTAATTTAGCTGGCTGGTGGTGGCGGCAAGACATAAATAGCTAGCTAATTTGGTAGCTACTATAATTTACAGCATAACACCATAATTTATATGGGATCTTACAGATCTTTTTTGGAAGGATGGCATTTAGAGCACCATCTGCTTCACAGTAGGAACTTTTCAGTACCTTTTCAGCCACTGAAGTAGAACTTGTCATACTGAACATCACTTCCTGGTCAAACCCAAACTGTACAGAATGACTAACCCTCTAAACGAACATTTTAGCTAACAAGGGATCCTGGTTTGTCACGAATGGTAAAGTGGAACATTCTTGCAAGCATTTTGTTTTTGTGTGAGTCACAGGAGAGTTTTTCTCACGTGCTTCGAGTGGCATGTCACTCACAGGAAGTGATAAAAGGTTCAAAGCATCAAAATCTGCTTTGTGTGGATGGAGCTGGTTTAAAGAGCTACATGTTAACTTATAGTTACATGCTAACAGTAAATAGCAATGCACATTCAAGTCACTTCTGTAAACTAGGAACTTGTTTCAGAACCATGTAGTTCTTGTTCAGGAACACCTTATTTCTGCAAATGGTTCTGAAGTTTGTGTGTGTGTGTGTGTGTGTGTGTGTGTGAATGCGGAAGGTGAGTTAATGAGCCCTTAGGTTGAGTGGCTCCTGATGGCCTTTTTATAAGAGCTCAGGGCTCTTAAAGGGACGGCGAATTAAAGGCCCCTCGCCGCTGCCCAAACGAGACAGGAAGTGGATAAATCCTGGCAGGATGTTTACACTGGGGCCGCAATAACAGGGCCTCACCTTTCTTCCCCTCCTCCTCTCTTTCTTCTCTTTCTTTTTGTCCCTCTTTTCACTTTCTTACCTTGCTATTCTCCTGGTCTCTTGTGGTCTCCTCACTCTCATTTCCTCTCACGTCTTCTCTCCTGTCTTCCTCTGTTACCCTTAATTCCTTTTTGCTTCTCTAGATATTTCACTTATACACCCACAATATGTGTTGATTCTCTCATTCATTTCTTGGTCTTTTTCTCTTTATCTATGCCACAGCTCATCAGTTTTATTCTCCTTTTCCTCCCTCCCTCTCTTTCTCTCTCCTTCCCCCTCCTTCTCTCCCCCCCTCCCTGACTTTTGAGCCTGGTAACTCAGTTTCATTTCCTGAAGGACTGACAGAAAAGCTGGCAACACTCTTATACTATACATGTTTAATTTATCTTTTCTTGTAAAAAGAGCACAGCTGAATTCTCCGGTCTCGGTTGCCCCAGGATCATGTTAAAAGCATTCAGTCTCTTAGACATGAAACTGACCTAAATGATGAAAACCACCAAAACCCCACTGAAACGTGTATATATTTGTAACTTTACTTTACTCCAAACAGTTTACAATTTCACTTAATTCAAGTACAACTTGATACTACTTCGAAATACAATTTCACTATGTTAAGCGAAATTATCCTGTTCATACATTAGGAATTTGTGTGATATTTACATATGCAATTACACTAAAATGTAATATTTTAAAATGGGTAAAGTAATAAAATAGGTCTGAAGCATTCATTTTTATGACAAAATGATCTTATTTCTCATTTGCCATTTCCACTTTCTATGGTTTGTGAACTATAAATGCTTATATCATAGCCGTCTTGAATTCCCGATTCTGATTGGTCACGAAGTGTCATTGTGCTATTTTGTTACTTACACATTATTTACACGAGGACTTGTGTATGGCAGATAATGGATTAAAAAGATGTGTGTAATTGTTGATATGGTTTTTAGCTGTTAGTGAGGAGATCCTTACGTAACATTTCTGGAAGGAGTCTCCAGTGTTAGCGCTTTGTAACAGGCAGAGGTTAAGCTGTAACTTTATGGTTTCAGAGATGGCAAAGTCTTCAGAAGAGAGGAGTTTTTGCATTTTGGCAGTTTCTCTCTAACATGACAAGCTGCGTTTATTTGTCCTATTAGCTTTAAGAGAGAAATAAAAGCTGGTTAGGGAAAGCTGGTTAGGGTTTATAGCAGTTATGACATTTTATGTAACTATAAACAGACATACAGTGTGTTGTTCTTTAATACATGAATCATTGATTGCTTCTCTATAACAGCACACCCCAAGTGTTGTATTCCTGACATGCTGTAGTACTACTGCTACTGTTTGTTGGTGTAAAATTATACACTCATTAGTTTTAATATTTGGGTCTAAACCACCACAAAACCTTACTTCATTAGTCTACAGTTTTCACACAAAGAGACAAGGTGGAAAATGAAGAAGTAATGGTCGAAGTGGTTGACTTTTTTTTTTGGCAGATTTTTCTTTGAGAGAGGATTTTTTTCTGACACATTTTTAAAAGGAAAGATGATGACTTTGTGTAGTTATAGAATTTAAGAGAGGTCTTTACTTTCCTAGCTAGATCCCTGTCTTATTTATACAGGATCAAATAATGAACACTGTGTGTGTGTGTGTGTGTGTGTGTGTGTGTGTGATAGAGAGAAATAAACCTGTACTTAATCTTAATCTTTACTGTGTGTAGATGCTGTCACAGTCCATCGAGCAGCTGAGGAACCCCACCGCTCACCTGGAGGAGGATGAGGAGGCGAGAGGCCCGGAGCTCACGCTGCCCCCTGCTGGAGTCATCAGGAGCCACAGCAGCAGTAGCAGCAGCAGCATGCAGCTAGAGATGAGCGGAAAGAGCGAGACCCCCAGCGCCCCAGCCAGCGTGATCAGGGTGAAAGAAGAGCCGCTGGATCCCGAGAGCAGGATGGAGGAAGGAGGAAGGGACGAAGGTGTATCAGGGAGAAGGGATGAAAGAAAAGAAAGAGGAGAGGAGCCGATGAAGGAGGTCAAGTCTGAACAGAATGTAGAGAGTATGACTGAGACGGACGTCTGAGAAAGAGATGAAGCGAAGAAGAAAGAATGACAGAGGGTCAGAGAGAAGGGTAGAAAGCGAGAATGAATGCAATGAAAAGTTTCATAGAAAGGAAGTATGAAGAAACGGAGAAAGAGAAGACAGAATGTACGAGTATAGGAGAGTAAAAGCACCTTTTCAATACGTCTCAATACAGAGCTCTCCCTTTACTCTTTTCCTCACATTTCTCATCACAATCCTTATCGTCTATTCGTTCTTTCTCTACTGATCTTATACGGAGAAGATTAAGATCATTACCACTGACAGCGTTATCCCAGGCAATAGAAATATTTATAAATGTAATATTAAAGGTATGATCAGCAATGTGACCGATTTTAAGAAGGATAGGCTCTAGCGTTGCAAAAATAACATTTCCACAACGTATACAGAAAATGAAAAGGGTTCAGATGTACTTATAAGGTCATGCAGCCAAGCACAGTGGCAACATTAGTGTTAATGTTTTTCTTCATTATGATCAAGAACAGTTTCACAATCTAGAATTTCCTAAATATGGCTATGTTGATTATGTATGCAAATATTTCAGCACGGAAATGTATTAAGATGAAAACTAGCTTTTCACAAGCAAACCTGAGATTTGCAAAATCAATAAAAAATTAGGAATACATCATTTATGGACAAACTTTAAAACAAATATGTCCATACTGTATATGTAATGCATATCTTCTAGTTTACTGTAATAAGTAAGTTATTTGGGAATTTCTGATCTGGGAATGTTAGGAATGTAATTTCACTCATACAGCTACGATCGCAAGGACTTTTCAGTATCCGTCAGAAGCACTGACTATGTGTCTACCCTTTCTTTACTTTCCTTTTCTAAAAGGGGAGTCAACCACAACGCTACCACCACTTCTCGAGAGAAATCCCCTATAGGTGTTCAATGGAGTTGAGATCTGCTGAGTGTGAAGGCCACAGCATATGATTTATATCATTTTCATCCTCATCAGACTATTCAGTGAGCCCTCATGCCCTGTGGATGTGGGGCGGAGTCATCCTGGAAGAGGCCACTCCCATCAGGATAGAAAAGAAGCTGGAAAGAAGAACTTTGCATTGATTTTTCTCATTGACAAGTGGAGCCAAGCCATGGCAATAAAAATAAATAAATAGGGAGGTCGTATGGTCTCTGTCTCCTATCTCTAACTAAAAACCCACTTGACATGTTTCAAACACGTATCATTCTCGGTGCCAAGCTGTTATTGAGCTGTCAGCCTTAATTACTTTCTTAATTCGTTTCTAATATCTATGTGAATGATGAAACATTTCTATTTGCTGACACCTTAAATCAACCCATCGAAAATGTTTGTCTCTGGTGGATCTTGGAGTGTAAATTTTATGACAGATAGCAAAATGTCCTTGTGAACGCAGCCTAACATTTCTGTTTTAATGAAAAAAAGTTTCAGCAAATTTGTAGGAAAGTTTCTAAATGCTGAGTAAAAAAGTACAGAACATTGTGAAAACACTGAAAAGTTTCTACAACTGGAACATTCAGAAAATGTTCGGCCAACCTGAACATATTTGCTGGGATGCTGGCAATGCCATCTTACTGTGATCAATCTCTCTCTCTCTCTCTCTCTCTCTCTCTCTCTGAGAAGTGACACTGATACACACACATGACAGTCTGCCACTGATTTGTGCTGTTGTGGTCTCTCTTTCTTATGTAAATTGTTGTGCATAATATAGAAAAGCCATGACCTCCAAAACTTCATTTTTACCAGCCAGGATTTTCAGCGTCTGTGTAAAAAAAAAGCCCTGATAGTGAGCGTTTCTGTTTTCCTGTTTGTAAATCTACATAGAAGAACTGGGACGAGTGTTTTTTTGTTTCCATTTTGCTGATCTTAATTTAGTCCCTCGTGCTGTAAAACATGTCGAGTGCATTCTGCCACGTTTGCCTTTAAAGTGAGCCGCCAAACCTGCAAACCTGCAAACCCGCAACCATCTGCGTGTCCTTTCTTACATTTTACAAATTGTGCAGTTTATTCATCTGAACACTGGGACTATTTGTTGAAAATTGTACATTTTACGTTTATTATTATTATTATTATTCTGTGTAGTTTAATTAAACTGATCTCATCCAACCTTTGATTGGTGTGTACATGTGTGAAGCATATGAGGAATGAGCATCTGGCTCGAGTTCTTGGAATAAATCTTCCGAAACCACCAAAATTTGGTTTACAACTAAAGTCTATAATAAAATAAGAACAAGCCTTTACTTTACTTTTCTCATGTCAACCGTAAAACTTCTCACAGGTCCACATCAAAGTTAAGCCCAGAGGGCTCACAAAGGGTGAAACAGAAAAGCATTCACCCAATCATCCAGAGGTTGTGAGTTTGAATCCTGATTATGCCGTAACCATCTGTGACCTGGAGTCCAAAGGTTTGGAAGGAGTTTGGAGGAGGATGACTGACCACCCACCCTTAAACGGTTCTAGTTCAATCCCTCCTTTAGGTTTTTTCGTGTTTCAGACTTACCAGGATAATATGTCCACATTTTCCAGTTTGATGATTTATATCCTAAGGCTGGAAATACATTTCTGAAAATTGGAGGTAACCAGAGAAATGGTGGATTACAGATCTTTACCTTATCTTAATTAGTTTGGTTCACTTCAAGTTCAATACCAAGAAAGTTGTTTTTCTAAAGGCTACATTTCTGTCATTCAATAAATAAATTAATACTAATTTTAACAAATCTATGGACAAATGAATTAATATTAATAAATATTTAAGTAATATTTTTTATTATAATTTTCCAACAATTTAAGGTAATTAAATACACAAAACGTAAATGGACATACAGCAGTAAATGAATAAGCTATATGCTACCTGCTTAGCCATATTTATCATCTTAGATTTTGAACAATAACAAGAAGCAGAGCGAGCCCAGAATTAGATACAAATAAAACTATAATTCAAAGATTTAATTTCGACAAAGATGTCGAATTCAGAATTAGATCTCAAACCCAGATTATGACATTATTGCTGGTTTGGGGGTGTGAGGGGTGTGAGGGGTGTGAGGTGTGTGAGGGCTTGTTATCCCTGTAAACATCAGGTCGCATAAACACAAGGCCTAGTATAGAGTATAGGGCTGATTCTGGATGAGTTTTTTATTCTCAGAGCAGTGTTAAAGGTTTTGTCGATATGTGTGATCCCTGATCCTTGCTCAGCTCTCACTTTTACATAATTTTGTTCAAATAAATGCCTGGGAGTGATCCTGTCAGGTCCAGCCCTGGGTCTGGCTTTAGTCTTGACCTCATTTCTTTTCCCCTGTGCCGTTTCTGATACATTTCCCACAACCCCTCACATCCCTGAGTCTCGCTCGCGAACGTTACGTTAACCCCCTGTGCTTTGCCAGGGCTCAGGGATCAGGTTAACTCTTTGAAGTGGGGCTTAGCTCAACTCTGGCATCTCCCCGGCTGTGAGCGGCAGTATGTCCCTGACGCAGATATACGATTGCTAGATCACAGAGCACAGAAGCCTTCTGATACGTGATTGTGAGCCCTTTGTGTATTCCAGGTTTAAACGAAAACACTGCTCCGTCCTGTAACCCCAAATGGATATTGTCAGGATTTTTTTTTTTAATTAGTTTTTAGTATTATATGGGTCTGTCTGGGTAAAGAGCTGCTTTGAGATATGGGACTAGCAAAACTACTGAAATTTACATTAACAGCTCAACAAGACTTACAAGACTTACACTCTAGTGTTGCTAATAATTTACAAAATGCTATAAAATTTCTAATTGGAATGAAAATTTTCAAACACAAGTCAACTAAATCAAATATTTCATTGAAATACTTGTGTGCAACCACACAAACACATCTTGCGTGTCTGCTAGCTGATTTTCAGTCCCTTATTAGAGTGGAAACTAGCCTGTAGCTTCCTAATGTCTGTAATATTTAAGAAGCTAATGTTAGCTGCTATGCTGAAGGCTTTCTAATGTGGTAGAACGTTTATACCACTCAGTACAGTAGACCTGTACTGTACCTGTTTTCTATATTTACTTTTTTATTACTCTTTTGGGGAGTATGTAGAACATCTACAGCTAAAAATTAATTGTTATCTTCTGTGAGCATGTAAATAGCACATAGATATTGATTGGTCAAGGCCGTCTAGGTTGGATTCTTCCTATGTTCTTCCTGGATGAGCCAACCGACCGTCTATCTTGGAATATTTTGGTTCAAATAAACACTCAAACTTCTATCTTGAAAAGAGTTTTCGTGACGAAAATCAAAACACCACAAAAGCTTAAAGTATTCCAGGAGTGATGAGGTTTATGTAGTCTCATTTCCACCCAAAATGCCAAACAGAACCTTCTAATACCGTGGTCATGATTTTTATCCACTTGCATATGCTGTGTAATATTTAAAGAAATCATATTTCTTTCAAACAGGAACTTTTTTATGGTTTAAGCCCATTAAACTACTTCACTCGGATTACACGTTACTACTCTTAGCTTTTCTGTAAAGTTGGTGGTCTGATATGATCCATTTGCTGCCATATTGCTCTTTTACACCTTGGAAAATAATGTGGTCAGCCCTCCCTTTAACAGGGCACTTCCACATTTAGCCAAGAAACCCATGGGCTCTCCGCAAACGAAGGTGAGCGCCGGCCGTAAAGAGCTTAGGAAGCACTTCAGGACCTAGGGATTATCCTCACCTCAATTAGACAGCGGGAACGGGAATTATCCCCAACTCAATTAGCGAGTTTTTCCCTTCTCCCTTCGGATTATGGTATTCAGCCTTCAGCCTCCGAGGGGTTCTCGTTTGCTCAGATGATAGCCAAGGTGGTGGTCCACCTGGACCACACTTTAGCAGCTGTGAAAGCAAAAGCATTACTCCACAAACCGCTGCTCAAATCTGAAACCGTGAAAGGGTCTACGCAGAACCAGCTCTGACATTGAGCATGATGAAATATACATATTGTATTTTAATTATTTTTTTTCTAGAAACGTAGCATTGTTGGTTCTGGAAAATGTGAATTGTAGTAACACTGAAAACTTCCTGTTTCATGTGGGCTGTTTCTCTAATACGATTCAGAAAATATACTGGAAAATGCAGCCAAGCGCCAAAGATCGCACACCATTAGGACAAAACGGAGATGACAAAGAAATGTATATCACAGCGATGTAGCATTCTGGATTCTGCTCAGTCAGAAGGTGTTTTGCTCTAACAGCAGCTCTGTGACAGGAGTGTTCCGACGTCCCGTTTAGGGTCCAAAGTTTGCAATAGTAAAGATATCGTTTTCCATGTGTCCCCGACATACCACCTGCGGCCACATAAAGGCTACAAAACGTGTAAAGCACCTGTTGCAAGCTCGATAATAAGGCGCATGCTTTGCTGAATTCCTGCATTACTTCACCCTGTCACAGTTTCCCTTTAACAATACGCTTCCACATGTAGTCAATGGGAGTCAGGGTGTAGATGGAGAGTTATGGTCTTAGCAAGTACAGAGAGATACGGTCTATAAACATTCAGTCTTTGCAGGGAGAATGTCTCCCCTACAGGGCATATAATCATGACAGACTGACTGTGTCCAATTTATGTGCACATAGCAGTAACCCCTGATCAGTCTTAAGAAACCATGATGCCAGGATGTTAAACAAATAAAACATCTATCCCTATTAATGCTCTGACACTGAGGTGACACCAAGGTCTGCTCCAATTAAGGCTGAGTTTATTATTCCCCTTTTTTACTGACACAAATGAGGAAAAGGGGGAAAGCGCAGCAGCAGCAAAAAAAAAACCCTGCATTCTTTCGGTGTGAGCTCAGCTGTGGTGAGACCTCAGTGTAAAAGATAATATATTTGTGTTGAGTAACGTGTGAAATCTGGACTGTGCTGCTGAACAGAGAAAAACAGACTCGTCGTGTGTGTGTGTGTGTGTGAGGGCCATATTCAGCCGCTTTGACAAGAATGACAGTCGTAAAATAGCCAAATGTGTAAAACATCATTTGAAATGAAGCGCAGTGGAATACGTTGTTCGGATGACATCATGCAGGATATAAAAGAATATGTGTCCACAGTGGGTGATTTAGTGAGAGGAAAATGAAAGATTAAGTCTTTGTAGCAACTGATGTTAATAAAAGTCTTGAGGTAACTCGCTTTGAAGTTGAAGATTAGGGATTCACTCATTTAGTGCTCCTCAGTGTCTTACTGACCTTGATTAATGGTGTCCATTAGAAAAAAAGACCCAATTAGGACTGTCTAAGGTCTTTGAGATCTCTGAATGAAAGAAACTCAGATTTGTGTCAAACACTGGTACACTTTACACCCACCTGTCATCAGGGCTGTTATGCTCCAGCAGCTATTAGAAGCTTTCAGATGTTTAAACACACTATGATATGTCTGAGGAATCTGGTTTATTATCCTTCTTTTCAATGTCCCAATGCTGAAAAAAAAAAAAACCTCTAGTGTGCGCAGGCGTTCGAGTATGAAGCGGTAATGGCTCGTGGTTGTTTTTCTTTCCGTGCATGGTTACCGCACGGGCGGTGTGGGACAGCACTGGCAGGCCAGACGGGAGAAAGACTCAGAGCGTGAACGTAAGAAAAGGACCACCTCTGACTAGCAAACAGACGAGCTGGCCTGTTGATGACTTCAACCGAGCTATTTATTTCTGCGCGCCGTCTCCTGCCCAGTTCCCGAAGGCCACGCGCTGAAGTTATCCTGAGACCTGGCCAAACGGCACGCTCTCATGGTGCCGTCCGATTGTTCATGCGGCCAAAATGGCTCAGGGCAGGCGAGAGACTATAAAACGTGGCTTTGTTCCGTTATATTGCTTTCAACGGTGATGGGGAAAATTGAGTTATACAGAGGATGACGTAAGAACCTGTGAGCGACTGCTTCTAACTTTCAAACTCTGATGAAGTGATCAAAATATGACCACATGAACCACATTCTACTGAATACAACATACACAGTGTCGAACACTTGCTTTTAAAAGTCCCTATGAAATTTTATTGTAAAATTTGCAGTAAATTTTAAAGACCGTGACACAGACACGCCACGTGCAATAAAAATATCCAACATGGTCCAAATTTTTATTCAGCATGAATAAAAGGAAAAAAATGGCAAAAATGTGTGATAACTGAGATGCTTAGCCTAGTCAAGAGGAAATTTACAAAGAGATCCTACACACACACACACACACACACACACACACACACACACACAGTGTGCGTGTGCGTGTGACACCTCATTTATAGTGAGATGAATGGGCCCAGACCAGGCCAGGTTTATGAACCTGTCAGCATGATAGCTCACATTGTCCATACTGTTATCTCAATACCTTCTTAAGGGGTTCGAGCCTCCCTCTCCAGTGAAAGCAGATAAGGCCTGAGGTTCAAGTAGGGGTAGTTGGGGAGGTGGGAGTGCAGCTCTCATATCTGTAGGAGTTCAAAGAGAGCTGCTTTATCTCCACCATGATGAGTATTGGCAGGGCTGAAGGTGAGAACCTTAAAGACCTGCATCCCATTGGGGCAGAGCACTGAGCCATCTGCACATACCCTCTTATCCAAAACTCGAAAACATTTACTACTGCCTCCCCCGTGACAGTTTTACTGAGTCCGTCTGAGCTCAGTGGGTCCGAGTGAGTATATAGCTGCTTAGCGATAATCATCAAAAGACACGCTGGAGCCAAATTCCACTATGAATTGAACAAGCTCAACCCTAAGCACTGAGCCACCTCAACCACAAAATAAAATCAAATAAAAAAATATGAATAGAATTAAAATTGATAGACAATATTATTGATCTTTTAATTCTATTCATATTTGAGATTTGCACACCATGTTGCCACAAACAAATCAGAAATGCCTCATGTAGATGTTAAGTATGCACACACTTGCACAAGAAGAGTTTAGCTTGCCCTGTTATTTTTAGATACAGTATATAATTATGTCATAATTATTAGCAAATTTCACGTGCATAACTTTACTGGAATATTGTATTTTCGTAGGATACATAGTAACCAATGTCAAAAACACCAGGTTTGCATAGCTGATCTAAACTTGATACCGCACTTCAACAATGCAAAATTTAATAAACAATAATGTACTTAAAAATAATACTTGATGCATACATTAGATCTTGAATTATTCTAAATGTCATAACTGATATGAAGAAATACTTCATGTGTTAGAAGCTAGAACTGAAATGAGTAGGTCAGTACAGTTATAAAAACAGTTGCTGAATGCTCAATTCTGATTGGTCTGATGTGAATATTTATTATTATTATTATTATTCTAATACAACATAATTTCTACAACTTACACATGGACATGTATGACGGATACTCTACAAAAAAATGTATTTTAAAAATGTGTAATTGTTCTTGTGGTGAAGATTTGTTTGAGGAAACTCTTATTTAGCATTCTTGGAAGACGCCTCCAGTGTCAGTGCTTTGTAACAGTCAGGAGTAAAGCTGTAACTTTAAATTTTCCTGTATGGTAATGTCTTCAGGACAGACGGCTGCATTTTTCTGTCGTTTTGAGAAAAAAGAGAGGCGGGCAGGAAACTGTTAATACCTGAAATAACTTGTTTTGTGGACATTCCACAACTTTAAATGTAACTACAATCTCATCAAATTTACAACATGCCATTCTTTAAATAATAAATATGCCCCAAATATGCATTGTAGCAGCAAGTATTTTTGGATTTTTTTTTCACATTAGCTCCCACATACTCACCTTTCTAATAATATGCACATATTACTTGTTACTAGAACTACAAACGCACCCAATAAGATCTGAGTTATTATTGGGCCAGATACTGCTGACACATACACAGTATGTGCTTGATATATTCAATATTGAAACATTACTTGTAATTACTATATCATTACCTATTAAACTGTACTACTGCACTGTACTCAAATAAACTGCTAGCATAGTTTATGTAGAAATCCAGGTTGCCAGATTAAATTGATGGTTTCCAATCCAACTATGGTCCAAAACCTCCTTATTTTACTACAAAACATTTAAAACTGTGGGTAAAATACGCAAACAAAATTATATCTATTAGCACAAGCTCAAATAATATTTTTCCTGCATACCATTCTTCCTGGGGGAAGAATTCAATATTCCCCCAGTCCTCAGCCATCGTTTGAACCAACCACTGAATTTCAGGATGTCAAGAACTCTAAATTGCTCTGGCAGCACTGTGATTTTTAGATATATAGACATTGATCGATATAATTTTTATCCTCTAGGCCAGAGCAAGACCAAAGTAGATACAGTTTA
>CM074967.1:5179651-5190203 GCA_037577455.1 Pangasius macronema | reverse complement strand
CACTTGCAGAGCTGTTGTTATAGAAAATGTATCAACACTTTCTGATCTATCAGAATTGGGAATTCAACACTGCTGCAGTTAAATAGTCTTCCCCAAACGGCTGCCACAATTGTCTAGAATGTCTTCGCATGCTGTAGCATTAAGATTTCCCTTCACTCAAACCTGTTCCAGCATGACAATGTCCCTGTGAACAAAGCGAGCTTCATGAAGACATGATGTGTTAGGGTTGGAGAGGAAGAACTTGAGAGGCCTGCACAGAGCCGTGACCTCAACCGCACTGAACACGCTTTTGATAAATTGGAACACCGAGTTTGCGCCAGGCCTCCTCACCCAACATCAGTGCCCGACCTTTAGTGGCTGAATAATCACAAATCCCCACAGCCATGCTCCAAAATTGAGTACTCGCCTTCTCAGATGAGTGGAGGTTGTTACAGCAGCAAATCAGGGACTAACTCCACATTAATGCCTGTGATTTGGAGTAGGATATTCACTGGTCAGGTGTCCACAAACCTTTGACCATATAGTGTATTAGCAGATGTCACAAAGTACAGAAAATGTATGAACTTTTGCAGTTTTCTCAAGTGGATATAATATCCACATTTAATTTACATATTCCATATCAAACCATATCAACACATTCAGTTCCTACAGGAGTAAACCATCTCAGGTGATCCATCTGTGATCAAACGTGTAATCATTTGGGTTATATGAGTTATATACATCTAAATGAAAATGCAATGCAAACGCAAACATGTCCTCCGTTTGAATTGGTCAGACAGATTGCATAATCACACTATAAACCTTACGTACAATATAAACCTTTACAGTGTTTAAACCTACAATTAGGTGTAACACTGAACGTACGTACATGTCAATCGATGTGTAGATTGGGATCTGCATGGCCTGTTTTTAGACACAATTATCCTACACATTGTGAGCCAAAAATCTTGATTATGTTGTTTAGAGTGTTTAAATGTCAATTCTGTAATTCCTGTAGTTAATGCATCGTGTGTGTGTGTGTGTGTATTCATAAGGGTTTCACATGACGTCTTATTTACAACAGAAAGGACCTACGTCTGCATGATCAGTGTGCTTTCTATGTATTTCAAACCACTAAACAGAAGCTTTTTTTTTTCATTAAAATGGTTTACATTGTTTAAGTTATTTATATTAGTAATCTCAGTGATATCACTGCTGTGTTCCTTGATGGAATTTCTGGAATCTTCCTGCAGTTTTCTGTGTTTGTATGTGCTGTGGTTTTAATCAGAAATCCGATCTGCTCTTCTAATCAGCGCATTGATTTCCCTCCCGCTAACACAGGTCAAACATTCCAGATCTGCTTACACACGCAGCCGCAAATCGAACCCTGCAGAACAAGTCCCTTCTGTGTGTTGGAGCGGAGAAGGAGGTATTAAAATGCAGCTCTTCCTTGAGCACTCCAACAGTCTTCTCATCAAGGCGTTGAGCGGGACAGGACGGCTTCGGTTGCTTTTGCAGTCTAGCGTTTGATTAGCGGAAAGCTCTTTCCTTTTTTTTTTCCCTCCAACATGTGCTAGATTAAGCTTTGGCCCTTTAGTTGTGGCTGGGGTAGACAGGACAATTTTGTGGTTTTGCAAAGCCTGTGTCTAGAAATCACCGATGTTGATGGTGAAGAGTCTGGCTCTACATGCACAGAGGCCCAAGTTTATGCCATATTCATCAATGCCTAATTAGCAATGGATTATGGGAGCTTTGTGAGATTTCTGTAGAGTTGCCATCATGAGGCAAACATATCCAAGGACACCAAAAGCCAAAAAAAAAAACCCAAAATGTTTCTGGAACAGTTGTGCAATCGAGATTCAGCACTGTATCCAATAGCCATGACTGATTAAAATCGTCACCAGGGAAGTGTTTTTGTGTCTCTGACTCTCAGCTTGGAATAATTTGAATAATATATCATATTGCGATTGTTATTGCCTCCATTGCTATCATCACATTTCAACCCATTTTAACACTGCATACTTCACAACTGACCCATTTATATCTATCAGGATGCCTCTCTGTTTCAACACATTAATCGCTCGTCTACAGGCTGAAATAATTCGCTGCTCTTATCTCAGTAACTTTCTCTGAAGCAGCTCTGAAATTCATTTTGTTCCGAAACTACAGACAGAGATGGATGGTTCAAACCAGGAAGGAAAAGAAACAAAAAAGCAGAGAAGAAAGATTTTAGGAAAGCTTAACCCTGCATGATGAACTGGTTAATTAAGGCTCGTGTGCCAAAACAGAAATTTAAACCTGGCTGAGAGGTCGACTCGTTCCTTAATTTAATCCCCGACTTTAAGGAGGTTCTCCATACTCGGACCTTCTTTTTTCACTCTCTACAGTTTTTTTTTTGCTCTGGTATGAAAAAGAGAGTGAGAATGTGCAGCTAGATTTATCTTACAAGACAATATTTTATAGTATTGCTAAGTAATGGAAAAAAACAAAACATGTAGCGATGTGCTGCTACAGGAAAATATTAAATAATTAATATTAAATGTAAGGCAAAATGAGACAAAAAAGACAATACATGAGACAAAACTTCCTATATATAACAAAGCTGTGACACTGGAGACTCCTTCCATGAATGTTGAATAAACAGAGTTCCCTTACAGAAAAGCTTCACAATATTAAAAAGTGAAGTGAAGTGACTTTGTGGCCAAGTGTGGTGACCCATACTCGGAATTTGTGCTCTGCATTTAACCCANCTCGAACCCACAACCTTCAGGTTCACCTTCAGGTTACAAGTCCGACTCTCTAACCATTAGGCCACGACTGCCCCCAATATTAATGCTTATGTATTTTTCTTTGATGAGTATTATAACACGTATTATTTTAATCCATTTATTATTAAGCTTAGTTTATGTGGAGTGTCCATGTTGCATTACAAGTCCCTGGGAATGAGTTCTTACTATAAACTATAATGTATTAAAATGAGTTTATTAATATAAACATGATTACAGACAATCAATCAACACCTTCTGACCAATCGGATTTGAGAATTCATCAGCATTGTGCTAAACACGTTAACTACCAGAAGACCCAGTGAGTAATATACACAACTGAATGACAAGTCAAGTGTTCAGATCATTCACGAGGGTCAAAATGCAGAGGTATGGAGCCTTTACGGGATATTTTTAGATGTACACTCATCCTCCAAAAGAACAAAGGACAGAACAGAAAGATGAAGAATAAATATTATTTTCCAGAAGCAGCTTGTGGGTGAGTCAGACTTGGGCAGAGTTTTTTTTTTGGTTGAGTGGGGGTTGAGCAGAGAGGTGGTAGGACTGTGGGACGCTGTGTGTGTTTTTTGTCCTGGTTATTTCTATTGGCATTTTCACTCTAATCCTGCAGGATTTGGGTTTGTTTCATGTGGATACGGGAGACCAGGGGACCAGAGCAGAAATGGAAAAACTCTCCACGCTAAAGCAACAGGGAAAAGAAAAGAGCAACATTATCAACTCTTCCCTGCTGAAAAAAAACATTGTCTGTAAACCCATAGTGTTTACTAAAGCAGTATTTCTGGAATTGAGCGCTACGTGGTGTTTATACGCTACAGACGGCCTGCTCCTGATTATTCACCACGGCTGCTGGAAACCCCCGCCTAGCCACCTGATTCACATCGGAAACCAGCATAAATCTCGACTTAGAAAACATATTACGTTCTATAAAACACATAAATCACAAAACTATGAACTGCAGTGCTTGTTTTTGCTTACATACCCTTAGAGAAGTCATGTAACCTTCACATGTGAATAATCACATGATTCATATGTGAAATTTATACATGTGGCTTCTTCACACACAGAGCAAGTGTTTTTATTTTTCACGTGATTTTTCACATTTCAGTTGTTTTCACGTGATTTTCTTACATGGGATTTCTTTATTTTCACAGGATTTCTACATGCTTAATTCATTTTCACATATTTATTCATTTGTTCATTGATTCATTTTTGTGTTGTTGTTTTTTCCGCATGATTGCTGTATTTTCACATGATTTCTTTCCATATGATTCATTTATTTTCACATGATTCATTTATTTTTCACGTGTACGGCAGTGGCTTTATTTTCGAGATGTAAAAAGTCATGGCATAACATGTTGAAAGACATGTTACATTTCGCACATTTTCCACATGTGATCAAATTTTACTCAAGCAAACATATAAAATGTATGTGATTTTTTCCATAAGGGACTTTTAAGAGGAAAAGACTGTGTTTCTCTCGTGTTCAGCATGATTCCCTGTTCTAAATATAGCCCATGGATCTGATTTGTATCAGAGGCTGAAGAATGAGTTTGGAGATTTGAGCTGGACTCGTTACAATGCCTCGCTCTACTGGGCCCAGGAAAGCCTTGAAAGAAGAGAAGACCATCTCTTAACAGCACTGTCATCAACTCACAACCTTCAAAAAGCCCCCACAGAGTGTGTTGTACGTCAGTTCTGGGAGGCAAGTCAAATTGCTTGGTTTTGCTCTGCTTATAACGGGATCGGCAGAAATTGCCAACAGATTGTCTGCTCGCCTGCTCTGTTCACTTTACGCAACATGCTTTACATTCGTGCTCCGAGGCTGTGTCCCTGACATCCAGCTTTTACACTTCAGTGAGTGAATCTACACGCTGTCCTAGGATCTAAGGAGAAACAGTTTCCTTGTAGAAAAGAAAATCAGATACATTTCAAATGTGTTCATAAATTCTTCCTGTGTGAATGTATGAATAATATGTGATAATGTAAAAACCCAAGAAAGTGCATTTCAACACGTGAACTCAAGTAAACATATCACTTGAGATCGTTTGAGTAATATGTAATCACATGTGGAAAAAGATTTATTCATGTGAGAAAATGACACGTGAAAAATTAAAATCACTTGTGAAAATTAAATTAATCGTTTGAGAAATTATCTGAAAATATAATATAATAATAATGTAAAAATTGCACGCCAAAATAAAATCACGATAAAATGTGTACGATACGTGCTCATGTGAAAAATATGTGAAATTTGAAGTGTCTAAAACTGGAAACAAAAAGTGTAAATTTCAAATAGGAATTATGTGATTATTCATATATGATGTTCATGTGAGTTCACTTCCTTTAGGCTAGCACCCTAAAGGATTCTTCCATTTGTCTCTCAGGAGGAACCCTTACAGGTTCAACTGTATGTAGAATCCTACAAGAAGGTCTCAAGGTCTTCGCTTTCAAAGAGGAACGTCGTCATGAAGCTAGAGCTCTTAAACATTCAAGCAACCTCTACAGAATTCAATTCCGCTCAGTTCCAATCAATTCAATTTTATTTGTATAGCTTTTATCAATGGACGCTGTCACAATGTAGATTTACAGAAATATATCAATTCCGGATGTAAACTTTTTGTGTGTGTGTGTGTGTGTGTGTGTGTGTGTGTGTGTGTGTGTGTGTGTGTGCATGGCCTTTGGGAATGTGCTTCACTTCTGAAGGCTGGGAGCTCTTAAAAATATACAATCCCTTTAGGAAGCTAAGACCTTTAGCAAGCTAAAGTCATGATCAGAGGCATCTTAGTCTGGTGATGGGCAGAGTCCTCTGAAAAGTGATGATGGTTAAAAAAATTGAATACACATTCTTAAATGTATTCTGTACTGTATTTTGCTTCGATACATTAAAAAGAAACTTATTCCGTACACACTTAGAAAACATCCTGAAAAGACACATGGAAACAATTGCACGGTATCCTCATTCTATAATTTTACTATAAACACTGGTTCTCTGTGTTAATAGTGAGCAGATTTTGTTTATGTTATGCCTCTAGATGATGAATCCTAGCTTTTTAGTCATGTGATTTTTCTCTTTCCAAATTTCCAAAATTGTCAAATCTCTGGCTTTGCAGCACTAATCAATCATAAACAGAGGTGAAAGGTGGAAATATTACTAGTGCTGCTTTGGAAGAGAAGAGAAGAGAAGAGAAGAGAAGAGAAGAGAAGAGAAGAGAAGAGAAGAGAAGAGATGTTAGCATTAACTAATGTTAGCATTAACTCTGAGTTAGCATGACGGGGAAGATCTGCTGCCCTGCTGCTCGTTGAAGATCAAGTGTAGTCAAGTGTGTTAGTGAAGCTGATTATGCACCTCCTTAATAAAGCACAGACTCAATATGTCTGATGCAGCCAGTCCCCTGTCCGCTTCTCAAAAAGTGTGACCAAATATGAAATGGAAGGATATGGCAATTACTTTTTAACTCCTTACAAAGAACGGTCAACATGAATGAACGGGACCACTCAAGCTGTTAGTACTTGAACCTGATCAGATTCACACAATTATATTTAGAAGTATATGATGAGGCTTCTTTTATTACACTGCGTATATACTGTAGCTTGGAACTCAAACAAAAATATTCTCAATATAATACATCACCAAGGCATTGTTAATACTGATGCAGAGAGTTAACTTCACACCCAAACCAGTGGCATGCAAGTGAATGTTAAAGCATAAGGTTCTGTACCTTCATCAAAATATTGATGATGGATGATGTTCATTTTCATTTAAAAGCTCTGTGCTATCAGCATTAACTAAAAAAAACAACCCCAAAAAAAATAAACAGCATATTTCCATTGCAGGAACCTGTAAAGAACTCAGCACAGGGACTTTCTCAGGAACTCAAGGAGATTAGGTACATTTCCAGATTTTTTACAGAATCTCTCATGTACTCTAGTCAGGTTTCCATTACAGGAACATTTTCAGTTTCAACTTTAGATTGGTTTCCAGCACAGAGACTTTTTTTTTTTTTTTTTTTTTTAGGAATTCAGGGACTTTCAGCATGTTTCCTTGGCTGGAACATTTGGGCAACTTAGGGACATTATTTCCCTAATTTCCACCTCAGGATTTTATTTTTTTTTTCACAGAAAGTCTAGAACTTGAGGTGTGCGTCCACAGAAGAAAACTTTTCAGGAGCTAATGAACTTTAGTTTTATTTCCAGAGGAACCAAATCTAATTTTAGTTTCAGGAACCATTTTAGTGTCTGCTTTTGTAGTCCAGGAAATGGACCCTATACTGAACAATCACAGAAAGACAATAATTCCTTATATTAGAACAACAACAACAACAACAACAAACACTATTTAGCTAACAAGTGACTAACAAAGCTTATTTTATATCAGTGCCATGGCACAACCGGCAGCGTGAAACTTTTCTATCACACTGATGTTTTTCAGTAGAATGACAGAAACATTGGCAGAGTGTTTTTTGTACATGCTGCTAGTGGCATAGCGCTCATGGAAACAGTAAAAAGGACTGAAATTGCGGTGTGTGTGTGTGTGACTGGTTTAGAAATCAACATTAATATCAACATCATATTTCCGCAACAAAGGAGGAAACAATGAAGAACCTCATGACTCTCCATGCCTGAAGGTCTGAGCTGCTGCCCAGTTTGCTTCACTTCTGTTCATTAACAAAACGGAGATTTATTCATCTGGAGAGTTATTTACAAAACAATAGACGTCCCTTGGTGCGCTGGATCACATGGAGCAGGAACAGAATCAGTCTCTCCGCTCAGAGCAGGGATATGTAATATCACCACGGGCTGCAGCAGCTGCACTACTGGAGGACGACTGTGTTAGTGTTGGAAGTGAAGTAAAGAAGTGAGACTAAAGAAAGTTAGAGATCTCTCCGCTTTGGCTTTGTATTCAGTCTGGGCCTGCAGTAGCCTGAGCCCATTCCTGACAATGAGGGGAGTGAGGACAAATGCAAACATTTTAAAACACACACACACACACACACACACACACACACACACACACACACACACACACACACACACACACACACACAGAGGTAGAGAGAGAGAGAGAGAGAGTAATTGTGAAGGATTGATGTGTCAAACTCCCAACATCCATCACTCAGTGCTAAAACAGGTGCTTCACTCCCCCTACCTGTCAGTGCTCTATCTGTCTCAAACTTAAAACTCCTCTCTCTCTCTCTCTCTCTCTCTCTCTCTCTCTCTCTCTCTCTCTCTCTCTCTCTCTCTCTCTCTCTCTCTCTGTGTGTCTGTTTATCTGTCTGTCCAAGACTCTATCTGTATCTCTTTTCCTAGTTCGGTGACATGACTTATTTTCCTTCCTTCCTTCCTTCCTTCCTTCCTTCCTTCCTTCCTTCCTTCCTTCCGTCCATCCGTCTGTCCGTCCTTCCTTCCTTCCTTCCTTCCTTCCTTCCTTGGAGCATTTTTGGATTACCCTTTGTCTTGCCCTCCTGTTTTTTTGTGAATTTTAGGATTGGCTTGTGGCTCTACATAGAACCTCTGTTAAAGGCTCAAAACCATCCAGTGCACCACTAAGGAACCAAATCTAATTTCAGGTCTGTACGTTTCAGGAACAATTTCAGTTTCTGCTTCTGTGGTCCAGGAAGTAGTGGGATGAAGCCTGTTGTACTGAATCACAGAATGACAAATTTACCTGTTAGAGACAACAACAACAACAACAACAACAACAACTGTATTTAGCTAAGAAGCGATTGAGTGATATTGGATTGTGATTCCACACAGAACCTTGTTAGAACTTAATCATCCAGAAGCTCTAACAAACCTTTTTTAAAGTAAACAACCATTGGGCATGTGTTCCTCTTTCTTTCTTTCTTTCTTTCTTTCTTTCTTTCTTTCTTTCTTTCTTTCTTTCTTTCTTTCTTTCTTTCTTTCTTTGATCTTGAGCTCAGGTTACTGTTTGTATAGAGATTCACATGTTCTTCCTCTGCCCATGTGGGTTTCCTTCAGGTTCTCTGGTTTCCTCCCACCTCCCAAAAACATGCTGAATTGGCAACTCTAGTTTGCCCCTAGGTGTGATAGTGTGTGTGTGAAAGAGTGTGAAAATGTGTGTGTGAGCAGGCATGGTGTCATATGATGCACTGGTGTCCCATGCAGGGTTTATTCCGACCTCACACCCAGTGTTCCCGGGATAGGCGACGGAATTCATCTGGACCCTGACCAGGATAAAGCTCTTGCTGAAGATGAATGAATGAATAAACACTAACTACAGTAACCTAAAGGAACTCTGTTGGTTCTTTTAGTGGTTTTTTTTTGTTAAAAAATCTTTTTAAAGTGGAGAAGGTGAATAAATATCAAATGCATATTTGGTCTCCATAAAGAAATAAATATATAGCTACAAACACACATTTAATATCTTATTTTTTTGGTGATTTTATTATAGTTTTTAATTTGATATTGTTTTCCTTTTCAAAGTGACATTTATTTTTAACATTTACTACTTCACTTCTTTTTTTTTAAAAACATTTTTTTATATTCATACATGGCCTGAACACAGGAAATACTACTTAATAACCTTTTAATGCACTTTACTTCACCACAGCTTTTAGACTTAACACAATCCAGATCCTTTTTTTAATTTGTTATCTCTAATGGCAGCAATTAATTTTGACCTGATGTCATTCCCAGCTACATTTTTATTACATGCCATGTTTTTTTTTTTTTATATATATATATCTTGTTTCATTTGAACCACTCTAATCACAGTTTAGAGTGGTTAGAGAGAGAGCGAGATTGAGAGAGAGAGACGGAGAGAGATGTGCACGTGCAGGGTTTATTTCACATTACCCAGACTCCCCTTAGAGAGAGTGAGGTGGTGGAGCGGCGCTGTGTGAAGACGCGGTGACAGGAAATGAGGTCAGACAGCAAGCTGGAACCTCTACACCTGGAGCCAATCAGCCCTGTTCATCAGATGGTAGCGAAGGTTTTAAACCATGGTTTGTGCCCCAACCCCCCAAAAATCTGCTCAGCAACTAAAGCAGGAAGTAGTCCATAAAAAAGATGCATTGTGGGATAGATTTGAGAGGTACAGTTGGAGACCTGGGGGTTTGATGCATTGAGAAAAAGACACAAATCCAAGCATTATGTTTTTGTCTAACTAGTTCATTGATTTAAAATGAATCAGAGAGATTTAAACCAAAGAATTGTTTAAAAAAGGATTTTTGTTCATAGATGGAGTGTGTGAGTATAGCGTGCGTGAGCATTAATCAAATTCAGAAACCTGTCCTGGAAATCTCAGCCCTGAAATCTCTGCTCTGTAGCCGCGGGATTCATGTATCTGTGTGGCCTCTGGGTTCTCACAAAAGAAACCGAATTCTTCCGGAGGTTAATAAAAGAGAAACTAGAGGCCTCGCTGTCCTTTGGTGTGGCTCTGTGTCACGGAGGCCGCTTTTGCTTACACAGTGTTTATCTTGAGAGTTTCCTCGCTTCTGCGTGACTTTGGAGTAAATTAAATGTAACTTTTCCCTCGTTAAGTGCAGCCTGATTGTGACACACTTCATTATGTAGAATTAGCCCACTGCATGACTGTGAGTCTGCTTAGTTTAACTAACATGACTTTTGTTTGTTTTCGTCTGTCTACTCTGCTCCTTCATTCGTCTTTGGCTGTTTAGGTGGTGTGGTCCAAAGGTGGGATACAGATCCGAGTGTGTGTGTGTGTGTGTGTGTGTGTGTGTGTGTGTGTGTGTGTGTGTGTGTGTGTGTGGTTATTTAGAGGGAGGAGAATTTAGTTGTGTGTTCAAATATAGGTAGGGAGTGGG
>CM074967.1:5166500-5176500 GCA_037577455.1 Pangasius macronema | reverse complement strand
CAACCAACTAACTAGTCTACTAGTGTAATAGCCTAATTAATATTAAATAGCAGAATTAAATATTAACCAGAAACCCAATATTATGAATGCAAATATAATGTTTTTAATGTTTTTCACTGGTTAAAGTTGATGAACTATTTATTTATTTATTTGCTTTTATTTGCATTTATTTTATTATTTATTTGCCTCTATCTATCTGTCTGTCTGTCTGTCTGCCTATCTATCTATCTATCTATCTATCTATCTATCTATCTATCTATCTATCTATCTATCTATCTATCTATCTATCTATTCAAGCCATGAACTCTTAGAAAAAAGAACCTGTCAGTGGTTCTTCAAAGGTTCTGAGCTTTCTTGGAAATCCATCCCTCATCCATCTCAACCTTTAGAGGATCTAGATTTAACCTTTTTTTCTACTTTGGCCGTATACACATGTCCGGAAAATTATGCAAGATTCAAATTCTTGGGTTCTGCCCCATCAGAAATAAAATGGAGAATTATTTAGGAATGTTTTTGATAAGTATAATATTTGGCTAACTCATTTCTTACACAGTATGTACGTAAGATTCAAGCTTTTACCGAAGACTTCACAAACCTAATGATAGTATTTAAAAGGGAAATGCATAAAGTAAACAATTTAACAATTCCCATCACTGAATTTGCATCACACTCTCTTTGACTATTTTACGCATTTGTAAAAGCAACATATGTCTCAGAGTGGTGGAGGAATTTTCCTGATGTTTGTGCTAAGATCCGTGCAACAGAAGGCCTGCGTGGAATCGGAAAAATATTTTCTGAGCCAAGATGGTTTACATCACAATGCCAGCGAAGCATAACCAAACAACATTAGCATTAAACATGAACTTAAATGACTAGAGACAAATGCCTGGGAACTGAGCAGGGGAAAAAGTAAATGAGATAGGATTTACAATACCCCACAGAGACATAAAACAGAGTGGCAACCTTTAGTGCTTCTTATCTCTACCGACCTCCTAAAACTTGAGCTTCACACTTCCGTGTACTGTAGTTGGGCACCCCGGAGAGAAGGCGAGAGGGGCGATGAGAGGCTTCCAGCCGGTTATGGGCTCCTGTAGGACTCATGGGGACTGAGTAAGGAGTGTGTGAGCTGCAGGCTGTTGGGAGTCTTGTTGTTGGCGGACCATCTGTTTGCTGTCTAGCCAATTTTCCTCTCAGTTTTTCAAAATCTACCTGTGATCAAGTGAACCGTAAGCCTTAAAGCTGTAAAATGTTCACAAGCTAGGGTTTTTGACTCGCTCAGTGACGGCCATGCGTAATTCATAGTCTACATTATCCTTACCTCACTGCCAAACAGAGTATGAATTATAGACTACTGACTCAAACATCAAACATCATGCTAGTCATCAACCTATACTGACTTTAAAAAAATGTACAAGTTAAATAGGTCACATCCTTACCTGTTTTTCTGTGTTGATTAGGATGTGACCTATTTAACTGAATGAAAGAGAGAATAAATCCATTAACAGCACTGAAGCAGGAGTACTGAAAGGCATGCCCTGATTCTCCTGAAGATGAACTCCTATTGGAGTTACACCAAGCTCATCACTACCGAAACAAGCTCAAACTAATCTCTATAATTATTTTATATGCACAAGATAATGCATTATTATATGATATGTCTGAGATAATGGTAAAAAAAAAGAACAGAAAGCTTGTTTATTCAAATCTGACTTGTAATGGAAGTGTAAGGGCAGATGCTGAATTCTGTCTGTAAATGTTCATCTGAAACATATACTGTATTTCTGTATTTCTGTAGAACGTTCAACTTGATCAATTCTTCCATCAGGATTTGAAAATAAGACTTTGAGTAAGAATAAATCATGATGGGGGATGCTGTTCTAGGAAAATAATCAGGGTGAATACAATTTGAATTAGATGAATTGATAAATTTTAAAGATTTATCAATGAACATTGTAAACATTGTAGTTTTTAGCTGTTTATGGTTATATTTAATGTTTATAACTTTAACTTGCTACAAAGCGCTGACACTGGAGACTCATTCCGTATATGTTAAATAAACATCTCCTCAGTCCTTATGTTTCATAGTAGAAATCATACTATGGCACTATTTTAAGAGGTCAATCAGGACCTTCTGATCAGTCAGTACTGAGAATTCAGTGATGTGGTATAGATCCAACATAACCAACATAAATAAAGTCTTTGGAAAAAAAAAATCTAAGGAACTGAAATGTCTTTATTGTATTGGAAAATGGGAAAGAAATCCATAGGAACAACTTTATTGTTGGAGTGCAACAGCTTCTTGAATTTGAGTTATATAATAATACCTGTTTAACATTTACTTAACAATTCAGGAACTGGACCTGTAGAAACTATTCAAATGCTACAGATGCAGTAGAATTTGGTTGAAAAATGCTTGAGTATTCCTTTAACACCGACACACAATATGTGCTCCATCAACCATCATCCTGAGAACTTTTTCTTGGGACTGAAGATACAGGAACGTTCAAAGCCACAGGAAGATCAGTTCATGGCTCATGGTGGTTTCCAGTCCTCCACTGGCCTAGAGAATGAAAAATGAGGGATCAAGCTTGCCAAAAAATCACTGGTGCAGACGGCACTTCAATTCTGAAATGAGTGAGGAGGGGATACAGTGAACAAAAGTTGCATAAGTGAGCAGGAAATATTAAATTTTACGACTAATCTGAAAGAAAATTTGTACACCCACGACAAGTCAAGCTCTGTTTTGAAACAAGCAATCATCTTTGGGAAAATGGTCAAATGCATCTTGCTTTTTTGGCCAGTGTGTTCAATAATTCTGTATACTGTGCCTGTAAACTAGCTTTTTTTTTTTTTTTAGGAAAATATGACTTAGTTCATTTGGCATTTCTCTGTGTATTAGAGCTGAGTGCTGTTTCTTGTGTTATTCTCAGTAGAATATGAATGGGATGTGGAGTTTACGCTGGTAATAAAGCAATATTTATCCTGCTGCACATCCACCATATCAGAGAATATTCCAGAAAGTTTGTTGATTTCCACCTTTTTCTTGCTTTTTGTCTTTCTCCCCTGAGCCCCAAATGTACACTTCCTTTGTGTGCACACACAGCTGCCAACATTCATGCACACACATTACCATATGGACTGTACAAAGCTTTTTAGCATATACACACACACACCGAGACACACACACACCCAGTCAAACATACTCCCGATCCCGAGAGCCATGAGGTGAGTCACAGCATCATGTGCATTTAAAAATGTTCTGCACATGGGTATGTGTGTACTGCGTAGGATAACTGTCAAATAAGCCACCAGTTAAGGAAACTTAATTAAGGCTCAAGGTCTGCCCAGGAGGTAAGGGGCTAAAAGATTGTTTGGAGGTGTCACTGAAGGCTAATTACCCCCCGGGGCATGGAGGCCTGGATTTACCCCCCATGGATCCCCTCCAGGAGGTCCTGACAAAGATGCATTAAGCAGCACTCTGCATTAACAAACCCCCCTCACAGAACCTGCAGTGTAGCTGGACAGAGGTGTTGCCTGCAGTCTTTTTCATGTTGGATATTGTGACACATCGCAGAGGAGCAGTGGAAAGCTGGACTTCTGGAAAAGGGTCTGGACTACACTGGACATATCGCTAGGGTTCACACAAAAGTTTGGAAGCAACAAGCTATAAATCTAAAATAAAAAAGACATGCAACAAGTACCTAAAGAAGAAATTCCACCTTGAAACACATTCTATATGTTTATATTGAAATATTTGTGATGTGTTTAGTGATTCTGGTGCAAATGTGTTGATTGGTGCTGTATTTTCAAAGTTACAGGTTGTCTATCGCTCTGACATCACAGGGGAACTGTTATGCTAGCTAGTGCAGCTACAATGATGCATAACTTCCGATTTCACTGTTAGCTACAAAAGCAAAAGAGCAAGAGATGCTCTTGCATCATTTTTCAGGACGTTGGTGCAAATGATGGACTCAAAGCTCCAGAATGCATTGCAGCTGTACAGCGCGGCTGCGCTGAGTTACGGCAGAGGATCAGCTCAGCTAGTTCGTCATCTACAAACGACAAGTATGCTGGCATTGAAAGACATCATCTGTGTAGATACAGATGAATTCCCACTGTTGCACCAATCAGCAGGAACAGCATTCAGCAGAGTTTCAACAGCATTATGGGTAAAGAGGAAATGTTAGCCGATGTGAAAACAGATCAACATGTTGGTGAAACAACCAATTTCGTCTGAATTTCGTCATAAAATAAATCTTTTGAACTGAAGATCACATATTGATTCAATTATTTGCAAGTCATTTCTTTAAAGGAATATTCCAGTATTATACAACGTGATCTCCATCCACTGTCACATTTCAGCAATTCCCATGAACAAGAATTTCAACATGCTTGTAAAAACAGAAAACTCGTTTTCTTGAAATTCACTTCTAATAGAGGTCTAAGGGTTAATGTAGAATTACATTAATAAATGTTAAAAATAAATGAACGTATAACAGATATCCAGAACTAAAACAATTTCAGTCTAACAGTAAAGGACTGAGGATGAAACACATGACAGAAAGTCTTACCAATTCTGTTCTTGTTGAATTTTATCCAAATGGTCAATACTAAAGCAAGAGTAATAATTCTGATTGATTTCCATTCCCAAAGGTTTGGTGAAGTTCGCACATGATGAGAGTGAAAGTGAAGCACTTCTGTGTTTCCTTTGGGGTATGTCAAACCACAAATTCTTCCACTGTGTCTGAAAAGTCGAATTATCTTAATTTACAAATACCTTTCACTGAAGAATTCATGAAAGCTACTGAACACACACACACACATATATATATTTCATATAAACAGTCCAACATCTTCCACCTTCACTTAAAAACAATTTCCCGTTAATTTTTCTGTACAGAAAATTACACTGACAGAGACTATGTTGGTAAAGAGTGGAGTGTATCTTTAACTACAGCATACAGTAATATACATAATTAGAAATAACAATATAAAGAATAAAAGGAGTATCATTTATTAGATATTAAATACGCTATACAAAGTTGGAAGCACAGAACTGTCTAGAATATCTTTGTGTGTGTTAACGTTAAGATTTCCACTTCACTGGAGCTAAGAGGCCCAACAATGTTCCAGCATGACAATGACCCTGAGCACAAAGTGAGCTCCATGAAGACATGGTTTGCCAAGGACGGAGTGGAAGAACTCGAGTGTCCTGCACAGAGCCCTGACCTCAACCCCACTGAACACCTTTGGAATGAACTGGAACGCCTATTGCACCCCAGACCTCCTTGTCCAACGCTGACATTACTAATGCTCTTGTAGCTGAATGAGCCTCCACAGCCACGCTCCAAAATCGAGTGGAAAGCCTTCCCAGAAGAGTGGAAGTAATCATAACAGTAAAAGGGGGACTGAATCTGGAATGAAATGTTCAAAAAACACAGGTGTGATAGTCAGGTATCAACAAACATTTGGCCAGATAGTGTATGTAGCTCTTACATTGTAGATCAGGGACCATCTTCATGCTCAGAGATAAAAAGTGTGAAAACCTGCAGCTGTTTAAAACCTATAACTGTAAGCATTTTACAGCACTGGAAATGGTATGTTTGTCAAGTAACGCAACACAAGTGACCTTGAGATCCCACACATCCAATTGCTGAATAATTTAAAGGCCACCGCTGATTAAAATATTAAATTGCTCCAACTTTCCAAAGGTTATTCCTGACCTCCGCTGCATTCCAGTCGTTCAGAGAAATGAATTAGGGGCACAGAGACATAACTCACTGCTCCAACCTGCACTCACATCCAAGAGATGCAGAGACAGGAAACACAATCATACATCTTACTGTGGCAACTCGCCGTCCAACAGCTGTTCAAACGCCAACAAAACACATCTCTCATTCCCCTCTCTCTCTCTCTCTCTCTCTCTCTCTCTCTCTCTCTCTCTCTCTCTCTCTCTCTCTCTCCCTCATTCTTTTAGTCTCTTATTCTCTCTCATTCTCTCTTCCTCTCCTATCCAGTCTCACCCATTCTCTCTGATTCACTCTTTTTTGTTCTCTGATTCTTTCATTCTCTTTCATTTTCTCTCTCTCTCTCTGTCCACCTCCCTCCATCTCTATCATTATCCCTTTTACATTCTCCTATTCTTTCATGTCATTCACTCTCCGTCTCCCTGCCTCTCTCTCTCCCCCTCTCGCTCTCTCTCTCCCTATTTCTCTCATCCTTTAATCTTATCTCTCATCCTCTCTTATCCATTCTCCTCCACATTATGTCTCTGTCACACTCTCCCTCATTCTCTCTCATTCTCTCTCTCTGGGCCTCTGTGTCTGTTTCTCCCTCACACACATATACTTTCATTCTTGCATTCTCTCTCTCTCTCTCTCTCTCTCTCTCTCTCTCTCTCTCTCTCTCTCTCGCTCTCAGTAGTGAGTTAACTACGCCGCCACACAGACGTGCTTTTGCATGGCTGGCTGGAGTTTGTTCTCCTGGCTCAGACAACTTTTCCACTTGACTTTCTGTTTATGCCTCCAGGGATCCAGTCGTTATTTAGAGGAGAACCGGCGAATGCAAATAAACACAGCACAGAAATGAACAAAAAAGAACACAATTTGTGCCTTTGATCACGCACGAATGCGTGCAATGCCATTGTGTACACTAAGCACTGCATTATGATTGCCTGTTTATTTTCATGAAAACTGCAATCCAGCCAGTCATACAGCTGGGGCTTCGGGGACTGCCTGGTGCACTTTTTCCTGCTGGTGAAATCATTTGTGTACGGCAATCTGCCTGGGTGGACAAGTGTGCCAGCAAGGTCAGAGATATTACGATCAACCATCATAAACACACATGTTGGAAGAACTGTCACGTGCATTCCCTGTTCCTGACTGGATAATGGAAATGAGATCATGATAATGTTTATTATTCAACTACAATAAGCATGGACAAAATGGTGAACAAAAATGTCTTAAAAAAAGACTTGTATGAGGCGAGTGCACAGTTGTGAGATATGGAAACAATTCGTTTGGTACAGATGTTGAAGATGAACAAGAGTGACTATTCCTTTGACTACAGCATACAGTTATATAGTTGAAAATAGCAAGAGGAAATTAATTATTAGATAAGTGGTGTCTATTTGGAACCTTCATTCATTCATTCATCTTTTTTATCCAGGTCAGGGTCTCTGTGGAGCCGAAGTCTATCCCAGGAGCACTGGGCATGAGGCGGAATAAACACAGGATGGGACACCATGTGCACACGTATTCATACCTAGTGGAAATTTAGATATTTGTGACATCTAGATATATGTGAAAATTAGATATATGTGATATCTTGGGAGAATATGTGACATTCGATCCCAGCACACAGGGTCCTTAGAGGAGCAACACTACCTGCTACACCACTGTACCACCAATTCATATTCCAGTACAAATGAAACACACCTGCACCAACATACACCATTATACCTGTCACCCAGAGGACGATGGGTTCTTTTTTGAGTCTGGTTCTGCTCAAAGTTTCTTCAGGGATTGCTTATTTGGGATATAATACTAATAATAAAAAAATTAGTAATGGATGTCCTGGATTTCTGGTGCTCTTTGGGGTGGCAGTATTAAAGGCTTAAATGTTGACTCATCTTGCCATTTTATTATCCTGTGGAATGTGTATGTGGTGTGTATAATCTTAACCCCTCCCCAATCTTAACCCCTGTCTTAACCCATCTACTCACCATCAGGATGCACTGATTTCAAATCATTTCAATCTTTCGAGATTTCAGTATATACATCTACACATCCTCCAGAGTACTGTGTGAAAAACGCAATCTTGCCTTCATGTGTGAAAGATAGATATCCAATCACATCAGAGCTGAACTGTCAGATTTCATCTGTTTGTTCATGAAAAAAGTTCTCAGGGATCACTGGATTTGTGAGTATAATCTAAATGGGCACTGGTTTATTCCAGGTAAATGTGACTGAATGATGACCCAGGCCAAAAAATTGGTTATTATATCCAGGATCTTTCACATTTTCAACATGGGATAGGATTGTGTAAATCTCGTATGGACCAGGCCTTAGTTTCTCAGTCTTCTTTGATAAAGTCAAACCCCAGTGTTTCACCAACAGCTCAAACACATAACAGCAAGACATTTTGCAACGGAAAATTAGAACGACTGTTATTAAAATAAAAAGACAGTAGAAACAACTAACAGCATTAGTTAGCTAGTGTGAAATGAACAGTTGCTTTTTTTGAATGAAGATTACCTCTTCATGGTTTTCTTGTGAGTGTTTAACACTATTTAAAGCATAACTAACAATCAGACTGACTTTTTGGATCTTCCAGTCCACAGATACACTCTGTTCAGTGAATATTATCATGCACTGTAAAGACCCACATGCTTCGAAGATGAAAACACACACCAGGATTAAAACAGCGAAGGCTGGCCTAGACTCTCTGCTATCCAGATCGTTTAGACACGAGTGGAATCCATTTCATAAGAACAAAACCATTTTTCTGCTTTCTTCCAAGCAGAAAGTCGGGGCTGATGTGAAGGACCCATGTGGTTCCATTTACGGCCCAAAGGACGGAACCCAGTAAATCAGAGATGAAAAGGCCTCCGCTCAAATGAAATCACACATGAATCCAGGTTTCCGTACTGTTTCAGGCACAAAGGCCCGATGCATCACACCATCCCTGTGCTACAGGTTTTTCCTAAGAGAAACAACGCTTCAAAGGACCCGAATCCAGATAGGCTAACACATTGCAGACGACCTCACTATAGCAACCGAGACAGCCAAATATTTTAGTATATTGAAAAGTTGGAGAAAAAACAGAAAGGTAATAATCCCATTGGAGCAAAATATAAGATGTGTCTCATATCATAATACAATGACCTAATACTTGAAGCATTCACAATGTATTAGTGTATAAGATCAGAATATAGATCCTATTTTTAAGGGTTCAAATTTTGTAATAAAGTGAAATGACATTAAAAATGCGTGTGGTAAAGACTCATGCCAGACTGTGATTAGTCTGTATCTATGCTACATGATTTTTAATTTTTTTTTAAAGCAGATACAGCTTATGGGACAAGTTAAACATCAAGAAATGATAAGAAAGGCATATACAATAAGTAGACGATTTTTACACACAGCTCTATAGAGCCTGTATAGCTAAATATTACATAATTTATCTTTATGCATTAATAGCTCTGTGGTCATGACAGTGATCTGTAATTGGCAGGATTGCAAAGTACAACATGCATCCCATCGCTAGGAGTGTTACAACACAGACTAACCACCACACACCATCTAAAACTTTCTAACTCTTTGTTTTCTAATTGGTTCATTAAGGATGTAGTTTGTATTGTACAGGTTCTGTGTTCATTCTGTAAATAAAATATGGGCTAATAATGGTTTACTGTACAAAGTTCATAGACCATCTCTAACTCAATTCTCCTGGACAATATAAAACATAGATCATTCACTGTGTTAAAAAAACCACACACAACATAAGAACTGGAGTAAATAAGTGACAGAAGGAAATATATCCTGAATTCAGATCAAAGTTTCGTTCGTTAAAGATGTAGTGTTGTTACTAAACTCATTTAGTCACTGGTTCTCTCTGTATCTCTGTGTCTGTAAGTATGACACCAGGTGTAACACATTTAATTCCCCCAAAAACAAGCAAGATAGAAAAAAACCCACAACAACTTATGATGCTTCTGTTTTTAAGGTAATATATTTCTGTCATTTTTTATTTTATTTATTTATTTATTTTACAAAGCACAATCATTCTTCCTGTCAGAGTAATCAAAACTCAAAATCAACCATTGTGAAGGTTTATATTTATATATATATATATATATATATATATATATATATATATATATATATATATATATAGTGAGAGAGAGAGAGAGAGAGAGAGAGAGAGAGAGAGATTTTTGATATATTTTAATCTATATAATTAAATAAACACTGTTTTTTTGGATGTGTCGAGACTCTGT
>CM074967.1:5131153-5165698 GCA_037577455.1 Pangasius macronema | reverse complement strand
ACACACACACACACACACACACACACACACACACACACACACACTCACACACACACACACACACACACACACACACATGCATCAGTTCATAGCTAACATAAATCTATAAGTGAATAAATAAATCAGAGTGGTTGAAATGACACGATTTGGATTCAGCTGAATTCAGGAGCATTCGTTTCCCTCAGAGGTCACATTTTACTCTGAGTGTTGTTACAGCTCACCCAGGGTTTGGGGTGGAATGTCACAGAGATACAGAAACCACTGAGATCTGTAACAGACACGTGTATAAATGTATGTACTGTTGAATAATGTATATGGAGGGTTATGTGCAGAAAGCTGAACTGGGTTACAGCCTCCTCTATAGCAGCACAAACACATAACTTATTAGGTCCATGGATTATAAATCTCTTATTTTTCCCCAATAAACTTTTAGAGTGAGAAAATGTGCTTAGTGTGTGTTTAGTTGGTTTAGTTGAGATTTCATCTAATAACCTGTCTGGATGAGGATCAGCAGAAAGCAATAATGTCCGGATACAGGGGTTTCCTGAACACCTGTTAACTGGTGCTGGAGAGGGATGAAAACAGAAATAATGAAACATTACTGTGATAAAACTCTGATAGTCCAGTCCTCAAAACAATACACAAATTAAGTGTCAGTTTAAACCCATGTCCATCAATACTCATCCAAACACATACTTAGGCATCAGAACGAATGTAAATTTGAATTACTCAACTATCTGAAGATTTCACACACAGTTCACTGAGAAAGAAGAACTTTAAATATTCATTTTATTAGATATCAGTCTGCGCATGTGCAAAGTATCAAACAACCGATATTATCTGAAAGTCTAATTATTACAGGGTTAATATTAATATGCTGAAAAGTTACAAAAGCATTAAATAAAGTGCACAAATCAGACATTTTATAATCCAGAAACGTAGCTGAACATAGCCTATTAAATTCACGAAGAACATTTTGATTAAGATACTAGACACTTTCTTTATCACAGACAACTGCTGATCCGTTTAACAGAATAAATAAATAAATAAATAAACAAACAAATAATCGCACCTGACATTGACAGGCTATGCATTTTCCCTGAGAAATGTCATCATGAATTTATGAATGAATTTATAACAACCCTTAGGCTACTCGTTTGCTGTTTCATATCAGATCTGAAAGCATGGGATAATGAACTTCACCACCCGAGGAGCTTCAGGTCACGTGCTAGATCACGGAAACCATGCAAAATGGCGCGCACCATTCATATGACATGTATCATACTGTGCAAAGGTATGACTGTAAACTAGCCTGAATGAGAGCATGATGTCCGAGGTGTGTGTGTGTGTGTGTGTGTGTGTGTGTGTGTAGAGCAGGAGCAGGCTGGCAGGAGACACACCTGTCTGTCAGCTCCATCACTCTGTCTCTCTGCACAACACATCCCAGGCTAAAGCAATAGCACATATAATGTATTATATATTGTATAATAATATATTTATATATAAAATATAATATAGCTAATATATTGTTTATGTACAGAGCGATACACAATGACAGACTCAGTGTTTAATGTGAGATGATATTGTTTTATTCTATTTATTAGACTTTTAAGATCTCAGTAATCTTTAGTTTTAAATGACCTCAGTCCTGCACTGAACAAAACATGCTTTTAAAACAAGTTTGCAATAAATAAATACATTTGACTTGACATATTAGTATCAAAGTCTATTTATTTATTTATTCCTTTTTTTACATTTATTAATTTATTCATTTATTTATCAATTCCGTCCTTCCTTCGTTATTTATTCGTTTACTAATTTATTTATTTATGCCTTCCTTCCTTCCTACTTTCTCTATTTATTTATTTAGTTACTTATTCACTTAATCGTTTATTTATCAATTCCCTCTTTCCTCTCTTCCTTCCTAATTTCCCTCATTTATCTATTTATTAAATATTTATTCTATACCATCTCATGTAGACCAGGTCACCCTGATAAAACAAGACACCACCGTTAACTTCAAAGGTGCTGTCCTCTGTGTGTGTGTGTGTGTGTGTGTGTGTGTGTGTGTGTGTGTGCGCCCGTGCGCGCGCGCCAGTGTGTTTTATCTCTTTCTTCTGCCCTGCCTTATATATGCTTTATAATTTCGAAAGGTCGAGGTGCAGGAATTTGGCCTTTTTAATTCCTTAGACAGTGTATGAAGTGTTAAGTTTTTTGGCTTCCTCTTTTCCTCTTCCCCAGAACACAGCCTCAAGTTTAAGGCAACACGGACACGGTCATCTGAAGATGGGGAATCGATTCCCTCCCTCTTGGTGAATCACTGTCGCCCCTCGGGTCAAACCGGATGGTTTTACATTGACACACACACACACACACACACACACACACACACACACACACACACACACACACACACACACACACACACACACGTCAAATCGTTTAACTGGACTGCTCGTGCGGGTTTTGTAGTCTACAGCCACTGAAGTCGGAGGAATTTCAGCTGATCTAAAGTCCTGCATTCTCCGTGCAGGAAAGAAAAACACAGCCATGCCTCTGTAATTCTTCTCACACGTCTTTATTTATTTATTTGTATTCCATTTCCAAATTAAATCTTGGCAAAAATATCCATCAAGATGCTACAACTCCTGACAAACAGAAGCGTGGCTAATTCAGGCCATAATTTATTATAGATTATTGGTTAAATTGGTTGCTGGTTACATTTGAGAGTTTCAGAATGAATCGCGGGCCTATGGGTAAGAACCACATCTGTTTCTGGAACACATCTGTATTTTTTTTGGGGGGGGAGAAAGGCAGCATTTTTTAAACATCTAGCATATTAAGGTGTTGATTAAAATAAAAAGATATATCATGTTTTAATGCTAGTCTGTGAGGGGGAAAAGAGCTACACGAGTATTTACCATTTTCTCTTCTTCTCTTCTCCTCGGGAAAGGAAAAACAATCCTGCAGAGTCTTCTATCAGAAAGAGAAATCCCTGAGCATTCAGAGCAGGAGGAGGGAAGGAGGGAGGACAGGGCTCGTCTTCCTCTCAGCTTCGATAACAACACCAGCAAAACATCTCCAAACTCTCGGTTAAAAATAGCGTCTAAACGTCTTTGCTTTGTTGATTAAGGAAAGTCGCAGCGCTTTGTGTCAGAGCTGCTGTTCTGCGGCTGTGCGCTCGCGAAGGCGGACCCCCAGCTGCAGCTCAAACATCTGCTCGCTGCTTCACGTGACTTTAAAAGAAAAATACCAAGCACATCTGGTAAAAATAAGTTTGATTCAGGTGCCCCGGTTCTTCCTTTTCTTTCTGTACAACTCAGAGGAATGCATGAAGCCCTGAATTTCACTTGTTTCATATAAGAAACCTGGAGGAAGAGAAGAGTAACGATAGAGTCTAAACCCTTCTAATCGGGCCTACTGGTACAACAGCCCTGTAACGAAATAATAATAATAATAACAATATATATATATATTTTTTTTTCTGAGGCAGATTAGGAGCATTCAGGAGATTAACACCTGCCCACCTGCCAGCTGTGCCAGTCAGTTTCGGGGGAAATAAACTACCTTAGTGCTGTTCATCAAAATAAAATAAAACAAAATAAAATAAAAATAATGATGAATATAAATGAATAATTTGGCGTAGCATTATTTTTCTTGGATACTGAAACCTCTAATGGCATTCTCCTAAACAGCCTAAAGGAGTTTAAAAATAATTTAAGATACATAACTAGACATTAAAGACTACTAATGTACCTTTAAAGCTTTACTCTAAAGTTACACCATATGCAATGCACCTTCCAGGGTAAAAAATACAGACTAAAAGTACAAAAGCTGCAGCATACCAGCGACAAGGAAAGTACAGTTTGGTATTTTATTTTTTTTGAGAGTGTGTGTGCAGCTAAACTAAGAAAACAATCAGCCACATGGCTACTAAACTGAGGTTACATGCGCTATAATTTCCTGATTTATAACCCAAACTGAGACCTGTTCCTCTTCCTCTTCCTTCAACCAAAATATCTGACTGCATTAAATACTTGATTATGTTCTTCTTCGCTTTGCATTATTTACATTAACACTATGCTATATGCTCATATCAATAAGAGGACAGTGATGGCAGTAAAAATATCCGTCTTCCCTCTGCACCGCACCTCTGCGTGACCCCGTGACCCGACTGCGTTTCATTCGCATCTGGGAATTCCACACGAACCCAATTACACACACTGTGCCTTCAAAAGATTTCTTCACACCATCCTCAAATGCTTTCCCAGACCTGTTTTTCACCTGACCCATCAGACGCTTTCGTTCTCTACCAAACTGTATCACATTACAAAGCAGCCTTACGCGTTTATTCATGGATGCTTCCACGCTTTCTCATCACATCATGTCCCTGAACACGCCTGCAAGCTCATCAGGGAGGATTTGGCATGAATCGAAAGTGCAGGGAAGGTAGCTCAGCATTTTGAGGCCACTAATTGTGCATTAGGAGGAGTGTGATATTTGTGAGCACAGAAGATCTGACAAAAGAGATTTATTATGCAGGGAAAAAAAACCTCTCAGCTTAAGTGTTGTAGCTTCAACCCAAAGTTTCCAAGCACAAAATACCAGAGGAAAATACTGAATGAAAAATAAGATCATCAAGCACTTCTGGGATTAAGAATGGATCTTGACACACAGCTAAAGCATGTATACAGCAGCTCTCAAACAGACTCTGATCTCTAAAAATCTCTAAAATCAAGAACTATTTGGATTTGAATAAATATATAAATTGAAGTCGTTTTATTGAACATTGTTTTCACGATCTGCCATCATGCAGACATTAAGTCTTATTCCTGCCCTCTTCGTATTGCCCACCATGGACACACATATGAGTAGTTTGTCTTGAAAAACTGAAACCCTGATTGGTTCATAATGGTAAAATCAGACCGGAATAATTTATATTCAAACCACTTTTATTGCAGAAAAATAAACGCATATTTACAAACATGAAACAAACAAATGCATGTAGACACCGGATCCATTCTGCATCATGACAAGTATCAATAAATAAATAACCTTTCATTCATGGAGCAGATAAAAAAAAAAAAAAGTTTTATACAGATATGAGCCAAGTTTCGTTCTTTGACGAAATAAATACGACGACATTCATATTCGTGGCTCCACGCTGTCAGCCCGAAATGAAGCGCCTGCTTCCTGCTGCTGCAGTCTTTGTGGCTTGGTGTGAGATGGCAAGGCTGGACGGAATGCATGCATATAGCCTACACGAGTACAAAGTTCCAACATTCATCGTCATAACCGCATTTACAAGCACGGATCTTGAAGGCAATTCCTTGTATACTGTCGTTAAGTGCTCGCGACGACGCCACGGTCCACCCCAGTAAGATTGTCTCCAAAATCTTCCCTGTTTGGCTATAATCCGGGCCTGCTGACTCTACAGGCTGTTTCCTTTTGGTCCTCTTGCTGTGCGCAGGCTTTCTCCTGCCGTCCTTCTGCTGCTCACAGTTAGACATCTGCACATGAAGAAAGATGACATTTATTACAGTGCACTGTTAAGTAAAAATAATTATAAAATAGCAAATATTCTCCGATATGTTAGTGTTAATTATGTATATGATATGATATTTTTAGGATGTGTAGTAGGCCTCAGCAGGCTTGCACGTTAAAATAAATTGCATGATATGAACCTGAACATGGGATGCACTTAAAGTTATGTAAAATTGTGTGCACTGGGTTTGGCGTGCATACCATCGCTCTCCAAAGAAGCCGCAGGTCTGTGCGCGTTAGTGAGATGTTGACATGGACCATGCGCCCTCCATCCTCCACACGGAAAACGCATAGCTCAGCCGTTCATGCGCCACATAACTGCAGCTCGCCATTTTGGAGTCCAGCTCGTCGCTTTGCAGCACCTGGCAGAGGAAGTCGATGTAGCGCGCGGCGAGCTTGAGAGTCTGTATTTTGCTCAGTTTGTCCGAGGGCAGGGTGGGGATGATCTTGCGCAGGGAGGCGAACGCCTCGTTCAGGGACTGCGTGCGCTGCCGCTCCCGCACGTTCGCCATGACGCGCTGCGTCTGCAGGTCCTCGAACGACTGCGGGCTTCCGGCGCACTTTTTGCCTCTTTTCCCGGAGCCTGGCGTCGGGCTGTCCGAGTCCTCTCCGCTTCTTCGGCTCGCTCTCCTTTTCTTTGCGCTGCGCTTCTGCTGCCTGTCGAGCTCCTCTTCGCTGTTACCGAGACTGTCCACCGGGGATTCCGGGGAACTTGATTCGTCGTGCATCGCCTCTTCCTCGAACATCACCTTCGGTTCGGTTCGTACTTCCTTTCTGGAATTCGCCTTCAACGTGTCGCGCACTCGCGCTGGCCCCGCGCGCCACCGAGGTGTCGCTCAAACTCAGGAGAAAGCTTGGAGCGCTCTTATAGCCTGGAAGGCGCAAACTTTATGGGCAGGCCCGTGATTGGCTAAGAGTGCGTGCGACGTACGATGGAGGAGTAGGAGAGGCTGAGCAAGTATTTTCAAAAAATCCGTTATACAAGTTTCTAGACTTTGGGTAGAGAAATAACAGAATAAACACGTGCACTAGTTGCAAAAAAAAAATAAAAATGCAACCGATCTAAAAGAGACAGGACGCTTAACAGTGATATTATTATTCATTTTGCAGGGTATAAATTGCATAAAACCCCTACGTCACGTGACACCAAACAAACAGGACAAACCTACACCCTAAAAAACCGAAGGTTGCAAACCTTTACGCATTGTTACTGAAATTTGGGTTTTAAGCATCAAGCAATTTTGCAACAAGGTTCCAGTGTATATTTTTGCATGGATGGGGTGCACTAAAGAGACAACATCTTCCAGAGACCTTTTTTTTTTTTTTTTTTAGAAAACACAAAAAACAAACGGCTGAGTTAATTAATGCAGATTGTTTATCTTTCAGGTGGGCGTGGAGATTTCTGCAGCCGAGGAGTTTCACTGACTGCTCTTTGGTACTAATAAGCTTCTAAGAATACATTTGAATCTTTAAATGTAATGCCAAAGATAGCACCTTTAACATAAAAAATAGTTAATTGTTATTAATTGCAAAACTATGGGGTGCAGTGCGCATGTGCGCAATTACTAATTACACCAGATATTCATTGGCTGACACGCGCATCCTGGCTGTCTCGCCAGAAGAGGTGCTACTTTTCTCACATTCTCATAGTCTGCTCTTTTTTTTTTTTTCCTGGATGTGGTCGGTGCTAGGTGTGGTCGCTCCTCTTTCCAAAAAGGTTGCCAGATTGATTAGCGTTTCCAGCATAATCACGTTTTAAAAGCCTTCTCATTTACTCACTTTAAATCTGGCCAAGTTATAGCTGCCAGCACAAGGTCGTGTTTTTCCAGCAGTGTGATTAAAAATGGCCAGATAGTTCAGGACTCCTTCCAGTTATTTTCCAAATGTCATACTGTCATGTAATTGTTAGTAATATATACAGAAAGCACACAGTGAAGGTATTGTCTAGGGTAATCTGCCGCATCTGAGTATGTCAAAATATCCAGATATAATCGGTCTATTATTTAATTTGCCTTTGTACAGAGAACAGAGTGAGTCTGGACTGCTTAAATAGACCGCTCTGTTTATCTTAACATGTTCAGTGCAGTCTTGAAATGTGCATGCCTGTGTTAGCATTCAGCCCACTGGGACTGAGAGCAGCAAGGGCTGAGGATTTAAAAGCCAAGTCAGACACACACACACACACACACACACACACACACACACACACACACACACCGCCCACATGGGCAGCTTGGAGCACACGACGCATCAAGTGTGCGGCCAGAACACAAAGCAAACATTAAACTAAACGAGATGTCAGTCCAAAGAAAACACGCAGTCTAAAGTGGCTCTAGCTGTCACATGGGCTCAGAAAAAAAAAAGAAAAAAACTTTTCCTAAAGACGTCTCCTCTCTCGCTTACTCGATTAACATTATTCAAACAAGTCAGATCGAGACACAAATGCACACACACGTCTTCTTTCAGATAAGAAAGTTTCATCTCTCAGCTCCTGTTCATTTCTCGCATCTTTTAAAGATGCCACTGGGGGGCGCAATGAAATCAATCGATCATTCCAGATAAGTGCTTCCCAATCCTGAGTGTCTCTAAGAGGCGCTCTACAATTCAGAGTTTTGTATGCATCTGACCTCAGTTTACTCTCATTTACAAGACATTCCAGAGGCTGGATTTATTATATCTGGCGCAAGAAAACACTACAACTAATGCTGAGCAGTGGAAACTTTTGGATCAAGATTTTGAAGATTTTGAATGACGCAACATTTATATCTATCAGCAAGTGAAGCGGAACAGGATTAAATACTCATCTGAATGATTTATTACTTGTTAAAAAATTCAAAAATTTTACATCTAAAGTTACCCAGAGGACCTATGAAGTTCCAAAAAGGCAAACAACATCCAGTTTATAGTGGTAAAGGCGCAGCTGAACAACGGAGTGTGTGAGCTCTGAGCTGCAGGTGGGGCTACCTGAGCTCTGTCCATGGTCCTGAAACTGGCCTGAAACACACCTGAGCTTAAACACCTGCTCAGCCATGTGCAGCAATCATACACCAATATATACACTAATATACACTAATATACACTAATATACAGTACACTCAATCTCCACATTATCCTAATGCAAATATATCAGTCTTTAGCTATTAGACAGCAAGTCATAATAATAATAATAATAATAATAATAATAATAATAATAATAATAAGTGATAGGAAAAAGAATTACCAATAGTCCAGGAATTTGAATACTGAAATGAAGAATTAGACAACCCATGACTATCAGAATATATTTCAACTCTAAAATTGTTATTATTATTATTTAGAGATGGCATGACACCACTTTTCTTTTCTGACACTGAGACTGAAACTTTGAGTATCAGAGAATAACAATACCCATCCTGTGTTTTATTCTTTAAAACCTACCATGCTTAATTTGTTTTAAATTAAGCACCAAATATATTAAATCTATTAAAGTATAAATGATGAATATAATTAAATCAACTCTAAAAGGTAAAACCTCTTTATATTATATATAACATTTCCAAAACTAATTCTAAAGATAAATCCCATTCCAATCCTCACCATCTCTTACAGGATCTGATTCTCTCAGGTGTCCGAGCCAACCTTTTTTTGTTGGGATTCCATCTCTATTATTATTATTATTATTATTATTATTATTATTATTATTATTATTATTATTATTGTTGTTGTTGTTACTTTTATACATTTGCATATAGTTGTATATTTATTATTTATTCTTCTTCTTATTTTTTCTTCATATATGTATGCAATGTTAAAGATATTGTATCTTTTCTTCTATATTCTTTTATATATTTTTGTACACTGTTGTGCAATTTGTGGTACGCTTATAAATAATTAATAATAATGATGATGATGATGATGATTATTATTATTATTATTATTATTATTATTATTATTATTATTATTATTATTATGTATAAGGTTGGAAGAGAAAGACAGTAAAAAGGTCATTAAGGCAGTACTTCCTCTACATCTGCTACCGTTCCGCGTCGCAGAGCTAGCTCGACAGCCTCTTCTCGTAGGCGAAGGTGGGAACTTTCCTCCGGAGTTCATCGAAAGCCTCGTTCAGGCTGAACATCCTCCTGCGCTCGCGGATGTTGGCGGCTCGCCGCTGCACGCTCGTGATCACGCGCTTCCGCTTCGGCGCCTTGCGGACGCCGCTCTCACCTGCGCGCGCGCCTGTGCAGTCAAAGCCGTTCATGGCGGAGGCGAGGTCTTCACGTGCTCCGTGATAGTCCATGTGGTAAGTGTCCAGGCCTTCTGCACCTCCAAAGACGGAAGGCGGAGGCGCTTCGCAGTTCATACCGCTGACGAAGTTAAACATGGTCGGCTCGAGGAAAGGCCTCTGCGTGTCCATGGCTCAGAATAATCCTGTGAAAGGGCTACATGTCCACTTCTGACTTTAGCGCCTTTTATACCACCATATCAGCAGATTAAAGACTCCTTATGAGTGAAGAAGTCAGTGCTTTAAATCTTAATGTGATATGACGGCCGATGGTCCGGGACGCGTGGACGCCATGCAATGACGCTTGTAATTCACCTTTATTTTTTTGGGATAATCCTGTCAGAGCGTTGAGGTCAGTTCCGTTTTGGCAAAAATCCAAAGGGCCCAATCCCTGCTGATTCAATAAGTCTGCTCATTCGGCACCATTTTCATGTCTTCAGGTGCCTTTAAATTCAGTCTAAGCCCAGTTTAAGGGTGAGAGAGAAAGAGAAAGGTCCACCAGTCCTGCAATAGCCTAGTGATTCTTCCATTTGATCTCACTTGTGCTCTTCAGTCCTCAATGATGGCCTAAAGAGAAGAGCCTCTTGACAAAGGGTCACTCAGTCGTGTTTGCTCGGTTTCCCAGTGCACTCTGAGGCTAAGTAATGAGACTTCTGCTACTTAAATGGCCAATGTTAGAGACCAAATATAACATTCCCTAACAGTCACTATACTTGAGTGGCCTTTCTTTTGCAAATTAGTGCAAATAGTTCCCTGTTTCCATGGAGAAGCTCCCACTGGTGTCTTTTAACCGAGTTAAAAAATAGTTTTAAAATTTAAATTTTATCTACGTATTCTTTGTAAAATATTCTGAAAAACATGCTTCATTGACTGCCATTACATCTGGGTTCATAATTTCAGTAATGTTTGGCCTAATAATAGTTCCTGGACTACTGGGATTTTTTCCCATGACTTCAGAGCCATCCAAACATTTAGCCTTCCAGCAATCTTCTCCTCAATGAAAAATCAATTCCAAACATATTTCTATTTTTCCATATCCTCGAACTCCTTAAATGTATTACTACAAGTGAATATGGTATTCATGTATATATATATATTTTAAATATAATTACACTCAGTCTTTGCCAGTTGATTGCTGATATTTGTACAAGTATTTTTTGCATTGGATTTTTTTTTATTTTTTCTTTAAATATATTTTTTTAATCCAAATGATGCCCCATCTAATCACATATGCATAGATCAGCAAACTTTATAAGATCAAAATGATTAAAATGTTTATTTCATACTCTTCAAAGACAAAAAATGAAGACAGTTTGCTAGAATATAATATAATTTATTTATCTTTTATCAAGAAAATACAAAGCATACAAACCACTATAAACATTGTTCTATTTTTATGCCATTTTCAGTATAAAACCTATCATATATCCAACAATTATCAGCTTTTTGAGAATGGGGTTCAGTTGCGCCTCTGTAATTGGTTACTAACTTGGGATAGAAATGCACATGTAAAAATCTGAGTGAAAAAATGAAATGAGTTCAAATATAAATGTGATTTCACAGACCCACACTATTAAATGCGGTTTACAAGGTTTACAAAAGAACCTGTATATACCACAATGACCCAAAACTTGATATTCATAGTAGGAAACTTTCCCTTCTCCTTTTCAGGGAATTATGACATGACATGACGTGATTGGTCTAAGTGGGCGGAGCTTTTAAACCCTTCTTCAAAGTTGCTAGGATTAAGAAAATGTGGTATTTGCGAACAGACAAAAACAGTGACATAAACACATTACTGCTGAGTTCTGACATTTATTAGTACAGCTTCGGGGTAGACGTCTTCCTGAAATCTGAAAAATGGTTGATGTGACCATAATCAACATTATCTGCTGTACAGTCTTGCTTTATTGAGATATTCACATTTATTCCTCGAAATATTCAGTCAAGCACTACACACAGAACCACTAAATAACCACTTACATTCCTCTTTCCTTTTTTTGTTAGCTTTTTCTGTTAGTTTTCCTGCAGTTACAGTGAACAATATTATATAATTAATACTATAAAAAAAATAATACGCATTATAATTACTGCATAGTATGGTTTTAGATGTAAAACCAAACAATAAGTCAATATATTAAAGATGAATGATGTTTATATTTATTACCCCAGGCATCACTGCACAAAAGCGATCCCGAGTGTGCGATGGAGTCCGTGATGGAGTAGGCAACATATGGATATATATGTTGGACTTTCAGAGCAAGGCTTTGTTGGTCAGACAGGCAACCACTGCAGTCTTAAACACTGTGAAATATGGATCACTGTTGGAGTGTTGACCTGGTCATGCACTGTACTGTTTCCTGTGTGTGTGTGCATGCGTGTGTGTGTGTGCGTGTGTGTGTACATGCACCTCAGGACAGAGTGAGTGTGTGGTGATTTAAGAGAGGAGCTCATTCCATCTTCTGTCTGTAATAAGTCTGTGCAGATCTGAGCTGATAACAGGGAGTCTGTCTGGGGAATATTTATGAAGACTAATCAGAAAGGTGTGACATGATGGCCTTTGTACAGGACGTCATATAGGAAACCGTCTCTAAATCAAAGAGAGAGAGAGAGAGAGAGAGAGAGAGAGAGATTTTTAAAGCTACTTTTCTTTTGGCCTGTGACATTGACATGAGGAACACATTCACCATCTTACCAAACAACTAAAAATATTTATTAAAACCATTCGTGCTACTGAACCTTAAGAGTCGAGACTAACCAGTCTTCCGACACCTTATTAATTATCGTCGAAACTGTCCAGTCTGTCTGTGCTTGTTGTAATACATTATTGTTTCTATAGTAACAGCTTACACAGGGACTTGTATCGCAGACATATAATCTATAAACAAAAGAAATAAACAAATGAAAATATGAGTTTTTTAACAAAGAAAATCTAATCAGTCTAATCACTGATATGGTGACATTTTCTGTATTTAACATTTATGGAAGGAATCTCCAGTGCAAGAAAGTCTTCAGGACTGTTTATAGCTGCTATAATGTAAGTGATAACTGGAACTAACTTGTTTTGTGGATGTTCCACAATATTAAATGTATCCATGAATCGTTAAATACTTGTCTAACATGTCACTAACACTGAAGATCGATTAGTAACCGTTTATCGACATCATATTCTCTTTGACTTTTGAAACCCTGAACGACAATAACCTTTCATTAGTTGAATGGGGTGTTAATGGCACCACGCTACCCCATTGTTGATTAGTTTCCTCTAACAGCAAGTCCTGAAGTGTTTTATTCATTCCTTATAAAATAGTCCATTAGTAAATCTGCTTCACTTTGTCATAGAATTGTGTACATTAAAAAAAAAAAAAAAAAGCTGTTTGTTCTGGACCACTGACTCTCCACAGGCTTTGACCGAGGAAGGTAAGAGCATCTTTGCTATTTCTCTCTTTTTCTTTGTCTGTCTGTCTTTGTCTGTTTTCTTGGCAGGAGGATAAACATGATGTGCACATTCCTATCGTTGTCATGGAGACACTGAGAAAGCACAGCTGGACTAGGAGAATATGAGGTAATCCTGAGATCCTGAGCCCCAGGGGCTGCTCCTGGGTAAATATTGATTTTAAATAAGAAATAAAATAAAAGAAAAGGAGCAGCCAAGAAACAATGACCCGGTTCACCCAGAGTAAGCATTTAGGGCTTACAGTGCCAATAGGCAAACTGTAGATACAGTAAGGCAGACGACATCCTGCTTTATATGAGCCTTTAAAAAAAGGCCAGAAGATACTTTAGTAAGCAGTCTTTCTGCTTATACCGATAGCTGAATGCTAATTTCCTTAGACCAGGCATTGATGGAATAAATTGTCTTGACATTTCTTGACAAGATTCCAACTGCACTAAACTAAACTCTCATATAGGGTACAAACGCTTGTCACCATCAAGAGTCTTTCTTCCACTTGTAAATAGGGATGCCACTGTGAGGAGAATAACTGAACTCTCCATAGGTGGAAAGTACTCGAGTAATAGTACTTAAGTATCATTTTAGGGGATTAGTAATGAATTAACCAAGCATCATTCTGTTATAGGAAAATAATCAACACCTGGATGCTAAAATGCAGCCTGACATAAAGCGGAGTAACCACTCCTAAGTGAATTATTTTTTAAAACAGCATGTGCTGATGTGTTTAAATTCCTCTTATACCACAGCAATTAGCCAACAATCACATTTATTGTTCAGGAATGTCCATAAGACAAGTGAGTTCCTGTTATCACTCATGTTATAGCAGCTGTAAACAGTCGTTCCCTCACCACCCTCTGTTTTTCTCTCTGTTGAAGTTAATAAGAGAAAAAAAACACGGCTTGTCATTTTACCAAGAAACCATAAAGTATAAAATCTTCTGTCCTGGAGACTTTTACATGGCAGAAAACTTACAAGCCAGGAGAAATGGCAGTACAAGAAATTAAGAACTCCGTTCCTAAGCTTTCCATTACCACCTTACCGTGAAACTGTGTTGTCCGGACATAGAATTTTAGGTAAAATAACTTACTTTTTAGTTTTAAATTCTTGAATCCATTCCAGATGGACATGATTTACCTTGAGTTGGGTATCATTTTAATTAAATGACTAGCTAATTTTAACTGAGTAATATTTTTGACACAATATTTATACTTTCATTAAGACCAATTTCTGTATATTGGTACTGGAACTGAATACTCAGGGTCTCTACAAACTATAAACTTTGTGGGTCCACAGAGACTGGATTTGCAGTGAGTGCAGAAACTTGTGGAATTCCCCCAAAACTCACTAAAGTGTTGTACCTCTGATGGTGCATTTACAAATGTACAGTACGTTATTTTGCCAGTATACACAAATTAGTAGAAAGTAGGAGGAAATAGAGAAAAAACTGAGGATTGTTTTGTCACAAGGTATCAAATTGAAATTACAAATCACAGAAACCCAGTTTTAAAAAAAGACCATTAAACAGTTATTAAACTCCAATCCCTTAAACAGGCAAGAGCAAAGGCTGAAAGCATAGTTCTGGCCAATTCTAGCATGTTTGGCTTGAGGCCTTTGGAACTGGACCTCAGATAAGTCTGATCTTTGCATAGTAATATCACCATCCATTTCCTCAGCCTCCCTCTTTTCTGCCCCTTGATCTGACTTGAGGACCATTTCCCCTCACTTTGTTGTGCAAGATCTGTGGATAAAGTCTTACAAAAACAGGCGGTCATTACTCGATTCACCAGAATACAAACAGGCCCCTAATTGTAGCCACAGTGAAAAGATCATGGCTGAGATGAGCAAGAATGCTGAGAACGGCAGCAAATTGACATCTCGGAGCAGAGATCGAGGTGAAGTGAGCCGAAACGAGAAAGAGAGATAGGCCTGGGAGCGGACCGTGCTCAAGTGCTCCAAGCCTTTGTAGAACTAAGTTTCAAAATCATTGCTACACCCAGTGGACTGAGAAATGGGGTGAAACCAAAACACAAGTTGTGCAAGAATGACCAAAATGAAGTTACTGTGAAGGCAAAACTGGACAGTTTTAGAGATCTCTTAAAGTTTAGGCAAACTGCAGAATTATTTGCATTCAAATGATACTATTTCACAACCCTTTAATGTAACCTTTCCTAACCAAGTAACACACAAAGAGTGTTCAGTTGCTTTCACCAGAAATAAGGCTCTTTTCCCACAGATACAGAATATACAGGCAAGTGCAAAAGTTTGCGTACCGTAAGGACAAAATGAAGAAGACAAATACTACATTTAAATTATAGCAAGACGTTTACTGTGTTACAGACAACAACAGCCAAACAAAATATCGTTAAATAGTGTAGGTTAATATATTCATTGTATTCATTCATTCATTCATTCATTCATTCATTCATCTCCCGTAACGAGTTTATCTGGTCAAGGTGGCCATAGAGACGATTCCGGGGAACTAGGTGTGAGGTGGGAATACATCCTGGGTGACACATCAATCCATCACAGAACACCATACACACACTCACACACTCACGGGCAATTTATAGTAACCAGTCTACCTACTGGCATGTTTCTGAGAAGTGGGAGGAAACCACAGAACTTGGAGGAAACCCACACAGACACAGGAAGAACATGTGAAGCTCCACAAAGACCAGACCAGCTTAGGGCTGAAACAGGGACCCTTCGATGACTTCAATGATCATATGATGTTTCATTTCTATTATTTTATGTATTTGGTTATTTTTCATACTGAGTGAGACTTAAAACTTGACGTTAAGGTTTTCAAATAGATCTTTATTGTCATCTCTACTATGTATATACAGTGTACAGTGAGATGAAATAACATTCACTGTGGGCGCACAGTGCAATATTATTCGTTTAAAAAATTCTAACAGTTAAACATTTTGCCTTCCTCATTCCTATTCTGAAATAAATGTTCTCCAATAACTTATGCCCACTCTTTGTCTTTATAACTGTCTCCAAACTCTTTGGTATTGTTTGGGCAGCTTCTGGATCCTCTCAATTATGGCCCCATAGCCCACCTTCCAGCATGTTTTTCATGATACATAGTAACTGTATAACTCGACCATATTCATATCATACACTGTCTGATTTATATCAGGCGTAGATCATGACCAAGAGAGTCATGGAAGGACTCTTTTAATTATTCTGTTCATTTTGCCTTTTGGGTAAAAAGGAAAAAAATTGATAGATGTTCTGAGGGCTGTGGCGGTGCAGTGATAAGCATAACTGTCTCACAGCTCCAGGGTCCCCAGATTGAATCAGAGTTCAGGTTACTGACTGTTTTGAGCTCTGTGCATGTTCTTTCCATATCTGCATAGGTTTCATCTGGGTTCTTTGTTTTCTTCCCACCTTCCCATTACCAAAAACATGCCAGTATTGTGATCTGACTTTAAATTATCCCTAGGTGAGAAAGAGTGTGTGCGAGACTTATTTTGACCCTTTAGTCATATTCAAAATCTCATCTTTGCATTTTTAAGACGATGTCTCCAGATCATGTAAATATAATATGTAAGCAGAGCTGCAGATATTGAAGTCTGAGGCTGAACCTTAAGCTTCTGTACTCGTGCCAATTTACTGTTTTACTTTCTTCATAACCACTTCCTCTGGATTGTATGCATTGCGCCACCAGTAGACTTCCCTCTCAGCACAGATAAATCAGAAATAAAATATCTCGACCTCTCTCTCACTGTGTGCTTTATGGTCTCCAAGCATCCCACTGTTCTCAACCCTCTCTCTTTCTCATTTAGAGCTTCTATGAGTATGGTGTGTTCCTGATACAATCACTTCAGTTATTTTGTGGTCTGCTTGTAAAGCAGTAACTGTTAATGAGCTGTATATCCAGAACAAAAAAAAACTTTATTTGTACAACACCTTTCGTCCATTACATCCATTACATGAGGCTCAAAGTGCCCTCATGAGGAAATTAAAAAGACAATTGACAAGATAATAAGGAGAATCAAGCCAGCACACGCAATGAGCAGTAAAAATAACAGAAGCATAGCAATGAAACAAAGAACTGCCAAAACTTAAATAGGGACACTAATCAAGGGGAAATACAAAACAGGTGAGTGTAATCAGAAGGGCACTAGCATGTGATATGGTCATGTGATATGGTCTGGCTGTAGTCTGTGAGGCTGATGGGAAATGAAGTCTAAGGCGACCATGTTGTGAGGTTGTGGTGAATCCCAGGAAGCAGGGTTCCATGGCCGAAATCGGCATCGACATGACATAACTGTATGATGGTACTTATCCCTCCAGTGTTTTAAGTAAAGAATAAAACAATTAGGGGCATGCTGTTATAGGAAAAAACTTCATCTTGAAGTTTTATTTCTTCTTAGACCACAGCAAATTACAGATGCTACCACATTTTTATTTATTGAAGAACGACATATCATACTTTTTTATCCGTGTATAATGTTGTAGAACATCCACAAAACGAGTTAGTTCCTGTTGTATCTTAGGTCTTAGCAGCTATAAACTCTCTCTTTGAGTTAATAAGATAAATGCAGCTTGTCTGTCCTGAGTAATTTCTTGTGCTGGAAAACTGTTACAAAACGCTGACACTGGAGACTCCTTTCAAAAATGTCTTACAGCAAATTTATATCACCATATTATCAACTTTTGAAGATTTTTTTTAACAATTTTTTTCATATGGATCAACAGCACTGTGGTACAAAAACTAACTCTAGCTAAACTTATGAAAATATATTCTTATGTGCATATACTCTTATGTCCTAGATTTTAATATGGTTTGAATTGTAAGCTGGAGTTGTGAAAAACAAATCATATACAGACCTTTTCAAATACATAAGTGTCTTGAAGTGAGAATACAGTGTGTTTTGCTTTATATTCTGCTGATGGTTGCGTGATATGCTGTTTAATGCAGAAGATGAATGTACACAGTGTAGACCTCTGAGAGACTGAACAGCCCCGAGGCTCATGCTTCTTCCCAGAGCCGCGCTGGAATTTCCTGTGCCCTCGTTGGTGCAGTGAAGGATGGGGTGGTTGGGCTTCAACATGTCCCCCAGGCACAACCATTATGTCCTTTCATAGTTTATGCTAAAACATTTAGGCCTCCTATTACACTCGCTATGTGCTTTATATAGCTTACATGAGAGAAAAGGCCTCTTATTTCTCACTTTCATTAGGCAGAAAAAATAAACTGAAAAATATTAGTATAATGCTCTCTTTTATTTATTTATTATTTTAAATGTTATGTTGATAAGTNGTGATAGAACATGGTGGAAGAAATCATCTCAAATCTAAGCCTTGTTTTTCTGCCAATACTTTGACATCTCTAGTTTATGATATATTAATACATTTCCAAAATGACAAGGAAATGTTTTTATTTAGGCTACATTTTAATCTTGCCTCTGCTTTTTCTCCTTTGGGAGGTCATGTGTACGAAGAAGCCAATATAATTTTTGTGTTTATTCTGTGATGTGCTGACATCCATTTGATTTAAAACTTTAGCACAATGAAATGCAAGAGGACAAGAAGCCAGTGAAAAAGAACCTGATCCGGGAAAAAAATGTCTGGAAAGTGAAGTGATTCAGAAATGAAGGAGTACTGAGGACTAAATGCTTCATCAGATGTCACAGATGGCACAGTATAGGATGATACAGGTCCTTTATAAACAAATCACCAGCAGACTCAGACAATGTGGTGTTAGGGATGTAATCAGTGATATTATTGGAGATAAGATGATAGAAGGTCTTCTGAAACTCAAAATGTAAACATATACACATGTTCATCCTATCTGTGTAGTGTTTGCTCCAAAATTATGCTCAAATGTGTGAATGCAAAAGGGGTGGCAGGTAGCGATGCCTCCGTGTCCTGATTAGCTGGCTGTTGGTGGTCCACATAATTAGTTTTTTCTACCATTTACAGAGCCTGGGGTGCTACAAATACCAGGGTTTCTCCGCTGAACAAATATTTTATTAACAGCTGCTGGAATGTAGTTATAAAGAGACGACACTAGTGCTAACAAACTTAAACTTAAATTCCACCAAATCCATTGTATGTGAGATTTCTATTACATCTCATTTAGTGTAAAATGTGTTTTAATGGCAAACGTGAAAGTGTGCATACTGGAAAAATACCACTAGAAGGCTGGTACAAAGCTCAATTTACATTACCAGTAAAGGTATGCCAGTAATGTCCTGAGTTATGGCTATGTCTCTTTCTTTGAAGTGATGCTCTCTCCATCAGACTGAATTTTCAGTCTGGGCATCCAAAAGGCCAATAAACACTGAGGGTGTAGTCTGTCTCCTTCTGACAAACTGTGCCAAATGTTCCTGTATACTTATATAGCACCAGCAACTTTCCAAGATGGCTTTGAAATGCAGTGTTAGGGTTAAACTACCAACTCAACTCACCAACTTGGTCTCAAAGCATACATTTTATAGCTATATATAAAATATGAAAGACAGTCAAAACTAGATATCAATTTCAATGAGAGGACGTTTATAATTTAAACATCCCTACAATTGTAATGTCACTGTATGCTGTAAATAGGGTGTAGTCGTATAATAAATAGCTTTTTCCCATCAAAGTGTAGTGCAGTAGAAGCGACGGCTGTCAAAATATGAAAAGATCTTAAATATAGCAACGAAGCACTGCAGATACGGTCTACACTGTGACTTTTCACCATGCTATGTGGGTGTGTGTTTGGTGGTGGAGGTGGCGGGGGCGTTTGTTTAATTCTAATGAGGTGGTAAATGGCTCTAACACAGGAATGAGTCACAGGCCTTTCATTTGCCAAAGAAAAATAAACCCGTCCAATATCTGATCCCATCCACCTAGTGTTTTTTTGTTGTTGTTTTTCAAAGGGGAACATAATGTACGCATAAAGTTGAAACGTCTCTGTTTTACACACAGCTGTCTGCTCACGAACAAACCTCACATGACTGACGAGTTATGGCTTTAAGGCAGAGAGATACACACTCCTCCAGAGCCAGAGAGGTTTTCTGTAGCCCTGTGAGAGAGGGATGATGGTGGAATATGAGGATAGAGAGAGAAAAAAAGTGAAAGGAAAGAGGAATTACAGCCGAATAGGGAAAAGGAGTGTGAGAACTGAAGGAGTAGGAAGATGGTGAGAGAGATGCGAAAGAGGGAGGCAGAGGTGTGGACAGTTTTTTTTTTGTAACAGTTCTGGAGTAACCTGGCTCTCTGGAGACTGACGAATGAAGTTATGAGGAACCAGAGAGAGAAAGTAATGTTGTGGGTCATTGCATTCCCTCCATGTCTCAGGCTTATTGGCCAGCCTTTCCTTCCCCACCAAAGCCCACTGTGTGTGTTTGCACAGCTGGGCGGACAGCGCAGATAGATGGATGGAGAGATCCCATCCACCCCCACCCACCCCCCCATCCCCAAAAATATCAACCCCCAAATTCTCCACTCAGCTTTTGTGCCCCCACCAACACTTCCACTGGGGGTTTCCTCCACTCTTAGCCCTGAGGTACTACAGCCTCTGCCTGAGTTTGTTTGCTTTAGCAGGCCACCTCACCATGACTCCAGGCTCTCAGTATTTTTAGAGAGCCGTCTTTCGTTTGCCACGAAGATCTAACCACAGACTGTTTGCCTTCCTATTATTTTCCCTCTGTCCTATTTATTTAATTTGTATTGTGCATTTTGTTCCCTTTAATGAAACCCCATAGCTCTTTGAACACTCTTGATCTATAATAGCACAATAGTCAAGAATTCAAGGGGGGAATGTTATTGCTTTGGCCTGAATTGCCTCACAGAGACACAGAAGAAATAGTCAGTCTTCAAAAACCACATCATACCAATAGGTAATTCATGGTAATAAGCATAGCTGACCACAATAACTGCGGATGCATTCATATGAAAAATGTGTACTGTAGAGTCAAACTTTAAATTGCGGGTTTGTTAAAAGTAGATTACAGACATAGTGCATTTAGTGGTCACCATAACCAGTGATAATGGTGGGCTATAACATGTCCATGTTTAGGAATTCACCTCTGATTTGGTGGTATTTATTTAGCATATTTGCCGTAATCATGGTGTTTTTGTAGGCCTACCATTTTGTTTGAAAAGACTAACTCAAATATCATCCTACACAGATTCCTTCATCGAAGCATAATAAATAATAGACTCATCCTCCATTTGACCAGCACGTTATTATGCTGCTGTGGTGCAGTCATGCATTTGCAGTCCACCTGCGACTGAACGGACAGTGACTGCAGGTGGAACAGCTGGGCAACAGATGTCACAGTTAGCCAGCGTGCACAATCCCATCACTGTCTTTAAGAAATCATGTAGCCACCACTCCACTCGCTGCTCTGGTGGCCATTTTGTCTCTTCGATGCATGGCCCAGTTTCCTGTTTCACAAAAGGGGAATCACGGAAACAGTAGAAATTACATTTGTGTGGTGAAAGACTGTCCGGCTGAGGTTAGTTAGGTCCTTTTAGCACTTCTGCACTTCTCTGGATCTGTTCAACAAGAAGCCAGCAGAAAATTCCAAACAGATGTCCATTTCTCCCGCTTTTATAAAACATGCATTTCCAATTACCTGTCAGCCTCTGAAGCCATGTGCCTTCATGCAGCCCAACACAGCCTTGTGCTAATGTTCAGGAAGTATTACATCACCAAAAAATAAACTGAAGCAGGTGTAAATATATTTGTGTGGCGAGTTAACAAACTATAAATAAACTTATTATTCCCAAATGCTATTAAAACTCCCCAAATGACTAATGCCCTCTATGTCTAATAATATTCCCTTTAAACATAAAGTCTGTCAGGAAATAGACCAGTGTATATAAATTCATAAGTGCACCATCAAATGCAATAAAACAGACGAAATTAAGGTTTTAAGAGCCGTAGTTGAAGGTGGATATGCCATTTGTGAGCATGAATTTGCTTAGCTACTAAAGATTTAAATGTGTTTTGCTGAACTAAAATAGAAAGAGAGAATTTATGATGTGCATGCAGGTCTTTAATTGCATACTGAAGATAAATCAGGCACACCTCAGTTCTCACTGTCAATTTGTTTAACAGATTTAAACTGAAGTTTAATGCACAGTTCTCGGGTGCTTTTAAAATCACTTTCCCAGCAATCAGCAAGTTTGTGTACACAGAGAATGACATTCTCCCTAAACCTCAACTCTTATTTACTTATGGTATCATGGTGCTCAACTTGGAATGACACACTTGCAATATGCATGGAAATCTACATGCAATCAAGCACATAAAATCAACAGTCTTCATGCGGTTCCAGCTAAAAAGTCCCGTTATGTTTATGTGGTGATCCCATTAAATCACTGTATGCTTGGCTTTTATATGCCTTCTCCTGGAGGCCTGACACATGGTTTGTTGAATTTCTCCCTTGATATTCTCCGAGTGGGTACAGACCATGCGAGTTTGGCATTCATCTTTAACTAACGCTCTCCATCATCTCTCTAAGGATTCAGGCACATCGTTCAGAGAATGACAGGTCATGCCTGACGGTCCTCTGGGTCTTTTTTAACAAAGGATAGTGGGGAGAAAAATGGGAGGTTGAAAAAGAGCATGTGCCGAGTCAGAGAAACAGGGGAGCAATATTTTGAGAGGAGCTGAGAGAAAAGGAAAGAGACAGCAGAGCGATATTTCTCCTCTCCTCCCCAGCTGTGGAACCTCACATCTGGCTCTATGTGGGCCAGATTAATGCCAGGCTGTCAGGCAACAGTGGCCTTACCCCACCGACGGGAAATGTTGTTCTTGGAATGCCACCCCACCCTCCGAACCTTCAGACCGACTCCCCTGATCCCTCTCTTTTCCCCTTCTTTCCCTTCCTCTTCTCACTTTCTCTCTCTCTCTTGCTCTCACACACTCTCTGTCTTTCTTTTCCTCCTGTCTGCCAACATAAACCCTCAAAGCCGCAGCAGCTTCACTGCTGACGGGCAGAAATTAATCGTGAAGGCCTTACATGGAGTGATTTATCAACGGCCACTCCAGTTCACAGTCTGCGGTGAGGCAGGCCGGGGCCTGGGAGCTCTCAGGAACCCAGCCTAGGAAAAGTCAAAGAGAGAGAAGAAAGAGCCAGATTTACCATTAGCAAGTGCCACCTACTAAGAATCTCTGCAAGGGCAAGACTCATGATTCAACCAGTTCAGTTCATGAAAACTGAAAATAAAAATGTGTGTTTTAAGTACTTTGAACATGCTTTTAGTAAGTCTTCCTGTGAGCAAGTCAACACTGATAAGTCTGAGTTGTTCTGGCTGCCTCTACTTAGGCTATAGTCCTTCCTGAACTTCACCAAGTGCTGAAAAAGGAGGTCCTGTCTCTCTCTCACATACCCGCCCAAACTGAAAAATCTCCCACCAACCTCCAGCTGATCTCATCAGCCACGTAAACACTTGCTCCTGCCCTGGAGACTATGGGCACCATCCCAGAATAATCAGTTGCTTCAGACCTTATACAATGGCAAGGTCTGAGGAACATTGAAAGCTTTATCCCAAAGGCTGGAAAGGGGACACTCTAGTCAAATACATAAAACTTTAATTGAACATTTGCTGTGCAAGACTGTAACTGCAGACGACACTTCACTTTGCCAGTCTGGTACCCTAAGATAACGAGTAGGCATTCGATATAAAGTAAAGCCAGTGTACAGCAACACATCACTTTTATGGCCTGACCTCTTACATAAGGACACTTTTGAGCAGGCCCGGTGCTTTATGTGCTGTGTCCCATTGCAGTGAACTCTCCCCTTCACTGAGGAGGCCTAATGCTGTCTCTGCCTAATCCTGTCCATGAAAAATTTGGAAAGTGGTAATTGGCCCTGTTACTCTACCCTCGTTCTCATGATGATAAATCAATGGCATTTTAGGCTCATGATTCCCTCTAGCTCTGTTTCTCATACACTCTCTCTGTCCTTACCTAGGGTATCATTTTGGTAAGATTGTGGCAATATTTTTTCCCATAATAGAAATGCTAAGAAAGTGATAGAGAGCAGTATTACACACCTACCCGCTGTCCAGGTCTGGCAGTTCTGTGATGTAGTAATGAGGAAGGCGTCTATGTTCTAAAAGAAACAGTAATGGATGGCCTGCCACCCACCCGGTCATGGCAGCCTCCTGAAATATTAAGGGAAAATGTTGTGGCTTTGTCTGCTGCTTGTGTAAATGGGAGTCTGAAAGTAGGTCAAGCCCAGGATTATGTGTTGGACTGGGCTACATTAGCTTGGCTTCTGCTTGCTGGACTGGCTACTTTAACCTGGCTTTTTTTGTGCTGCACTGGACCACTTTAGCATGGCTTTTTTTGTGCAGGACTGGCTAGTTTAGCATGGTTTTATTGTGCTGGACTGGCTAGTTTAGCATGGTTTTATTGTGCTGGACTGGCTAGTATAGCCTGGCTTTTTGTGCTGCACTGGAGCACTTTAACCTGATGTTTTTGTGCTGGACTGGCTAGTTTAGCCTGGTTTTCATGTGCCGGACTGGGACAGTTTAGCCTGGCTTTGTGTGTTTGACTGGCTAACATAGCTTGGTTTTGTATGCTGACCTGGGTCACTTTAGACTCGCTTCAGTGTGCTGGACTGGGTCACTTTATCCTAGCTTGTGTGTGCTAGACTGGCTTGTTTAGCCTGGATTTATTTGTTCTGGCCTAGATGATTTTAGACTGGCCTTTGTGGGCTGGACTGGGTCACTTTAGATTGGCTTTATGAGGCTGGACTAGCTAGTTTAACCTGGCTTTTTGGACTGGGCCATGTTAGATTGGCTTCTGTGTGCTGGACTGGGCCACATTAGCCTGGCTTCTGTGTGCTAGTCTGGCTAGTTTAGGCTGGATTTTTTATGCTTAGACTGGCCTTTGTTTGTTGGACTGGGACATTTTAGACTTGCATGTATGTGTTGGAATGGGTCATGTGTGCTGGATTTATTTACTTTAGCTTTGCTTTTGTGTGCTGGACTGGGCCACATTAAACTGACTTTTGTGTGCAGCACTGACTATTTTTGCCTGGGATATCAGTGCAAGACTGGGGTACTTTAGCTTTAATGTCATGTATTGGCTACATTGGGCTGGAATTTGTGTGCACAACTTGGCTACATTCTTGGAAAAAAAGGTTTCCCCAACCAGCCTAAAGAGAGAACCATATAACATTGGTTTGCCTCTCAAAAGAGGTTTCATGTAGAACTTTCATGTAGAAAGCTATAACTGTTAATTGTCCAAAAAAAACCTTGAGGAACTTTTTTCCTAATAGTGTAGCTTGGCTTCCGTGTCTATCAAGGCCTCTTCATGGAGGTTTTCCTGGTTTTTTGTGTGTTGTATTGGCCAAATGCAGCATGCAGGCATTTATGAAGCTGGGCCAATATAGCTTGCAAGCTTCTGTGTCGGCCAGGGCTGGCAGGGCTTAGAGTCAGGAGCTCCTTGGTTTGCTCACACAGGGGCTTTTGGTACTTAGCAGACACAATTGATCATTTCTGCTGGGCAGTGGTAGCTTGGAAAGTACCAAACAGCAAAAGGAGGGTATTTTTTTTTTTTAATTTTAAATTGCCTGTGTTAAACGGTGGCTTACCGCACTTTGAAAGCTTCTTGTGTGCTTTAAGACAGTTAACCAGTGGTTAAAAAAGTCAATATTTATAACAATTTTGCTGAGGCAAAATAAGGAAAACAGATATAATAGAGCTGCAGATGTGTAGATGTGTTTACCTTTTGGCACCCCAGGTAAATGGGTGTCACTTCTGTAAAAGCTTTATTGCTTGGCGTTCTAGCTTTTTTTTATAGGACGCAGGCAACTGGTCCTATAAACTTTTTCATTGGAGCTTATTTGCAGTATAAGACCAGCAGGATATGATGCCGCCTCTCTGTCTGGGGACTGTTTTTTTTTTCTTGTTTACTGTTTACTGTGCTCTTGAGAGCTACAGCGAATGCCGTAGTCAGGTGGTCTAGACATCTTTTGGCCAGGTGATGGATCACAGCGTAAGGGTAGCAGTAAAGGGTTAATCTGGGGAGAATGATGTTTCCTCTGCAGTGGTCGCTACTTCCTGTACAGGTGGAGGACCTACCGCTGACCCACGGCCCCCTGGCTTGTAAAAGCACGTTAAGTGCACTCCACCATGAGAAGCAAGAAATTTAGAAGCAGGTCCAAGCAAAGGTATTAGAACTGAGGAGGCACATTTTCCACTATAAATTTAGGAGGGCCGACGCAGGGTGTATGTGGGGAGGGCAGCACTTTGGGTGTGTGTGTGTGTGTGTGAGAGAGAGAGAGAGAGAGAGAGAGAGAGAGGTGCAAACTCAGGTGATATGAACTGAGAGATGGCACTTAAAGAAGAAAGACTTAGTGAAAGGATCCTACCCCTATAAAAGGGACTTAGATTTGTCTGTTACTGTTTTAGTGTATCAAGGAATCTTCATTGTGATTGCTTGTTTTTTTTTTTTTTTATCTTTTATGTTTAAGTTATTTTATCCTTATATACACTCACCATTCACTTTATTAGGAAAACCTGTACAACTGCACATTCATGCAGTTATCTAATCAGCCAATCATGTGGCAGCGGCACAATACATAAAACCATGCAGATGCAGGTCAAGAGCTTCAGTTAATACTCACATCAGAATGAGGGAAAATGTGATCTCTGTGACTTTAACTGTGGCAGGACTGTTGGTACCAGATGGGCTGGTTTGAGTATTTCAGAAACTGCTGATCTCCTGGGATTTTCACAGACACATGGTGTGAAAAACAAAAAACATCCTGTGAACAGAGACTCTGCAGGCTGAAACAGGAGTTGAGGAGTGAGATCCAAGGAGAATGACCAGACTGCTCTGAGCTGACAGGGATTCTATAGGATTATTCCCAAATAAGCACTCTTTACAACCATAGTGAACAGAAAAGCATCTCAGAAGACACAACACATCAAACCTTGAGGTGGATGGGCTACAACAGCAGAAGCCCACATCAGGTTCCACTCCTGTCAGCCAAGAACAAATATCTGAGGCTAACATGAGCTCAGACTCATTTACATTTATGGCATTTGGCAGACGCCCTTATCCAGAGCGACTTACAATTATCTCATTTATACAACTGAGCAGTTGAGGGTTAAGGGTCGTGCTCAAGGGCCCACCAGTGGCAGCTTGGCGGTGCTGGGATTTGAACTCTCAACCTTCCGATCAGGAGTCCCTCAGACTTGCCAACACTGGACAGTTGAAGACTTGAAAATGGTAATTTTTTCCTAATCTTCAACTGTCCAGTTTCAATCAGCCTGTGCCTATTGTTTTGATGTGAACATTAACTGAAGCTCTTGACCTGTATCTGCATGATTTTATGCATTGTGCTGCTGCCAGGTGTACAGGTGTTCCTAATAAAGTGTCTGGTGAGTATATATGTCTAAATATATGGCTAAATATTTGTCTAATTTTGAATCTTTTTTGTTAAGCACTTTGAGATTTTGGACTCAAAATGATTACCATTACAGCAGCTGCTGAGACATCATTAACCATTAATACAAAATTCAGATTTCTGCTTCATTATAATGGCCAAAGGTTTCCTGTATATTTGTTACACATTAAGATGTAAATCCACACAATTCATCCTTCAGGGTTGAGACAGTTTTTCAGAGAGTAGAATTAGTGGCTACAGATATAGCAATGTTTGAAAACTTTTGGAAAAGTAACCAGAATTACTTTTGACTAAATTGATCTGGTGATGGAAATTTGGATAGAAGTAGATAATAACAGCTTTGTTAAGGTATCTTTCTCTCATGTCTGTCTCATCTCAAGACTGTTATTGCTAGGGTGCTAGATTCACAAATTTTACACCTTTATTGACAGAATTCCTCAACTTCCCCTAGAACTCTATTATAAATACATTTTAAGTAAGCATGTTTTACTGTTTTTCCAGTACAGTGAAGTATGGCTAAATTCGTGTCTGTGGTTATATCGCAAACACTACAAATGTGATTGAAAAATTCAGTATTTAAGGAATTTAAGGAATTTTTTGATTAGTGTGGGACTATGTCTGTTGCATGCACACATACACAACCTGCTATGAAGGACTGACGGTGTGTAAGGTGATAATACTTTAGATGGATGGGGTGAGGGTGAAGGTTAGTGACAGAGACCAGGACAAAATGTGGAGCTACTCACTTTACAGAAGATCTGCTGTGGCCATTACTTACGCATACACACACAGATACGCACACACGCAACATCAAAAAGTCTGCACCTGCAGGACTGGCCTCTCTGTGAGCGTCTGCTCTTGTAATTGTGGGTGCTGTGAGGTCAGTGGCTGTCTCCGTAAGCTGCATACCCAGAGCTGGTTTCGTTTCACAGCTCCGCCCGCCATACATTCTCCAAATACGATCACATACGTACATACACACATACAAAATACAAACATTTTAAAGGAACATCAGTCAGAGAAGCCACAGAATCTTTACATCACCATCTATTACCAAACTACTAAACAAACATACACTCAATCTGTATTGTCAGTGAGGAAAGCCACGGAATCCATCATATCACTGAGAGAAACCACAGCTCCACAAACGAAAAGTCTAAAAAAAAATAATGAGCCAGAGAATCCACAAAATTCGTCTTCTGTTCAGCTTGGTCAACTTTTCACCAGACCAAAACACACAGAAAAATTCTCAGTCAGGAATGACATAAAATATAGTGTGCAGTTTAATGATAGTGGCTGCTCTTTTAGAAATCCACCATTTTATGTATTATGAAACAAGACCACTGAGGCTATATTGTGGATGAAATAGCAGTCTGGTAAGCACTAGTGCGTTTACACTGTGTGTGAGGTAACAGTGTGTAAAAACTCGCTTGAATAGTGGTGGGAAATGTTTTAAGCACGTTATTATTATTGATATGCAGTAATGTCACACCTTCATGATTTTCACTTTGCAGAAATATAAAAAAAATTGGATTATATATTGTCTTACAGCAGAACAAGCAAAGCAAGGCATAACCACACATTTCCAAAGTTGTTTAGTTTAATATCATTTATTAGTTAAGAGAATTGAGATCTGGTGTGTTTTTCTACTGAAAATTGGATGGAGTTGAGGCAGTGTATGTAGGGATGTCACGTTCAGGAATGAGCTGCACCTCTGGCTGTTCACTTGACCCCAGTTTGAGTTAATTTCTCTCAGGACCCTGTGTGTCTCTCGGCGGCTCTGCCTAGCCTGTGGTTTACATTACAGGGCTGAGAACACTTGAGAACACTTAGAGGTAGAGGTGTGTTAATGAAGTCTGTCAACAAGACAGCACAACAACACACAGAAAGAGAAAGGCCCAGACCAATGATGTGTACCAATGAGAATATATAGCAGTGCAAATGTGAGAACATGCACATTCAGCTTTAGCTGGTGCATTCTGTCTTTTATTTAAAAAAAAAACAGTAAGTGTGTGTCACTAACCTATCAGTTGTGCATGTAGGTGTGTTGAGCGTAGCACAGGAGGACCTCTCCAGGGTGTTTGCATTGCTGCAGTACATCATCTGATGAATTAAGGACCGAAGAGCCCTTTGGCCCGGCATATATCACCCCGAGCAGAGTCTAGAGAGAGACACAGTGCCCTGGAGAGCAGAGGAATGCTTCTGTTGCCTGCCTGGGATTGCATACACTCACATTCACATACATCCACACGCGTACACACTGATAAATCTTCTGCTATATGTCCTACTCCACCACTGACAGGTCCTCAGAGCGCCGAGATCTCTGCTCCTGTACTGAGAAATGCATGCTGAAAAGATGAAGTGTCGTTCAAATGTTCAGAGAACCAGTGCAGACATGTAAGTATTTCAGTTTATCTTAGGTCTGTTTTTAAATATTGACACTTCTATAAGATTAAGGATTTTAGAGTAAGTATTTCGATCTATCTACATTTTTGGCACCTGTATAGAGCACTATTTAACCTTTAAAAAAACTTTTCTTAAACAAGTAAAGCCTGAGCGTCAAAGCTCTCCAGGCCCTTGACACAATTAAGCTTTGTCTAGACATCTTTAAAGCCTTTGAATTCCAGTAGATTAGAAAGCCTAATTAATCTAGCCAAGCTGGCTCAGAGACACTGTACTGAGAGAGAGAGAGAGAGAGAGAGAGAGGGGCAGAGAGAGAGAGAGCACACTAAAACTGCGGTTAGGCACTTGTGGAGAAAAACATCAGCATTAAAAGTACATTGGATGAGAAGAAAGATCAACAAACATAACTTTTACCAAAAAAAGTCCATTCTTGATTGACTGGAAAAACAAATTGTGTCAGAATTACTCAAACTAGAAATAAAGTTTTTTTTTTTTTTAAATCATCTGTAGTAAGTGTGTTGGACCTTGGTGGAGTTTCTTTACCCTTATGAAAATGAACCGCAGTTTTTTGTGGCAAAAAAATAAAACAATGGTTTGCAAACCATGGCTATTATGGTATGTCTGTAATAGTTTTACGACTACCGTGGTGATTATGTCATCCCTCAAGAAAACATAACTGAAACTGTTTTAACTCTGAAGGAAATATGAGTAATGTTTGATAAGACATTACTCATGTGTGATGTATAATGGCTACAATACTCTGTTCCATGTTACATATTCAAGTTGCGTATTTCAAGCTAAATGAGGAAAAATGTCATAAAATATTTTTTGTGAATAAAGTAGCATCACATAATAATTGCAGAATGGCTTACACAGTTGAGACAGAATAGTTTTTAATGAGGCTTGCTCGTAGTATGTTGATGTAAAATTTCAAGTCATTTATTTTTATGCCGTTTTAACAATAAATGTGTTAGCGCTTGCCAGCACTATCATCAAAACACCAAGTTAGAAAGGTTCCAAGTGGCCCAACAGAAAGCTGTTCACCCTATGATTGGGAGATTGCTAGTTTGAATCCCGATGATTCCACAGCAATCTCTGGCCTGAATGTGGCTGTGATTGGAGTCTGGATGTGATTGATACTAGCCAATCATAGGCTTCTGTGAGCTCATGTATGTGGAAGAGGGAAGATAGCGTTTTCCTCTGAATGTGTTACACTGCCCTGTGACATAGCATGAGCAGGAGTTCAAAAACATGCGGTTGGCTGGCTTCTTTTGTTTTGGAGGTAGTTATCATGTGATGGGGAGAATTGACTAGTGATCACATTCAAAATTTTTTTTTCCATGGCTCAAGTACAGTTCTAGAGAAGATGGAAGGACATGGTTTGATATTTGGTTGATTTTTGATATGGAAAAAAATATCCATTGTTTACTGTCCTGTGCTCATCCTAGGACTCACATTCGCAGTCTGCTTATACTGAGCATCCTGTAAACACATTTACTACTGTTTGTCTTCACTCTTCTACACCTGTTTACTGTAATGATTTATAGTCTCACTATCCAGTGTGAGGACAGGATGAGTTCTCTTTTGAGTCAGGATTCTCTCATGGTTTCTTCCTCATGTTGTCTCAGGGAGTTTTTCCTCACCTCTGTTGCCTTTAGCTTGCTCACTAGGGATCTAAATATAAATCTGGATTTCTGGAAACTGCTTTGTGATCAATTTCTGTCAAAAATAAGCTACACAGAAGGTTGTCTCCAGTAAGAAAAATAAGCTGTCCTCAATTTGTCTACTCTTTTCTGTATCTAATTCATTGATGTTAGAGTGATACCTGCTTCTGCTGCTTGAACATAAGAGTGCTTAATAATTTCAGTCAGCTAAAATTTGAATACACTCATCTAAAACTATGTCCTGATCAATAATCCTAAGTGGGGAAAGTAGGGGATTTTTGGTGCATTGGTTTTAGAAACCATCTCTCAGAGTGACCACCATAAATTCTAGTGACTGCATCCAAAATTTATGAGGCAGCTAGTGGTGCAGTGTTCACTGTAAAGGACATTCACACATACCTGCTTACAGCACATTAACGCCCTCTTGTGAATGGGCACCACACAATGTGAAGGGTGGCTTAATTCTTTTAAGAATATAACAGTCTGTGCTGTAAAGTGACCTAAACATGTAGATATCCCTTTGTGAGCTTTAAAATCCTTACAGCTAAATCTAGCTAAGAAAACAAAGCAAGCCAAATATCATGGTTCACTTTAATTGTAGTTTCAAAATAGAAACTATAAAAATCTGATATCAGTGCTAGGTAATCTCGAAGAATAACATAAACAAACAAATGGCTTTGGCCTGATATGTAGTCCAAAAAAAAAAAAAAAACACAGAGGTGTAAAAAGCACAATAAATTTCCCCCTGAAAACACCATAAAGCGATTTCATGGACATCAATAACCTGGTGGAAGGGCCTTTGATATGATTCAATTCCAGCTCTTAAGCCAAGATACAGGCACACGCTTTGAAGATGAAGAAATACAGGTCGGGCTGTTAGAACACTTAAGGGTTTTTCTCTCCCCCTTTTTATGGCTTTCCAACACTGGGAGCTCTGGGAAGGCTGGTCAAAAACGCTTACAAATCACTAATTAGGGGGGGATGGAGGGGTTTAGGGTCTATGAGGTAGGAGGAGACGTCTTAGTGAGCCTGGACCTCCACGTCAGAGCCGACGGCCGTTTTCTATAAATCCCTTTTTCTTTTATGTGTTTGGTTCAAAGGCTGTCCGGCCTGGAAAGTCTGACACAGGATATGTGAGGAGAGCCAGGACCAATTAACGTGTTCATCTCTGCACTTGGGCCAGGACAGCACGGGTGGCTTGTGTGAGCTAGTCAGGAGACAGAAAGAAAGAAAGAAAGAAAGAACAAAAGAAAGAAAGAACGAAAAGGAAAGAAAATGGGAGAGAGAGAGAGAGAAAGAGAGAGAGAGAGAGAGAGAGAGAGAAAGAGAGAGAGAAGGCCACGATGCCAGATCTGCACTCCAAACGAGCTCCACAAAACTCTTATGTCTTCTCCAAGTATCCACTGCGAACTAAACTTAAATCACCGTTTTTATTGCTCCTGTATGAGCAGGTTCTCTGGACTATTTGTCATTTCTAGGCAGGATGCTCCAGTCATAAACTCATCAGAACAGCTTCGTTTGGTTTAGTGCATATGAGGAATGTTCCTCAAGCAGGTTTTGTATAAATTAATACAGATAACACAGATAAAGCATATTCCCTTACTATACTGTAGGTATCAGTATAAAATTACCCCCAACACACAGTACATGTCCTCTAATGTACTTCAGAGATATTAGCCCCCTTTAAAACAAACAAACAAAACAAAGTTTAAATTCATCCATTCATTTATCGTCAGTAAGCAGTTTTTGCTGGTCATGGTCGCAGAGAAACAGATCCCAGGACCACTGGATGTGAAGCAGGACTACTACGTGTGTCAGACACCAGTTCATCACAGGTCATCACAGACGCACATTCACACACTCGTTCACACTAAAGTGCAATTTAGTCAATTCAGCCAGTCCATCTACATGCATGTTTTTGGGATGTGCGAGGAGACCAGAGAACCTGGAGGAAACCCACACAGATACAAGGAAAACATAAGAAACTCCACACTGACAGTAACCCAAACTCTGGATCAAACCAGGGACCCTGGAGTCTTAACGTGGCAATGCTACTTGTTGTGCCACCCAAAAAATAAAAAATAAAAGAAGTGTAAAATTAACATTACCCACTTTTCCTCTCATACAATGAATGAAAGTACCTACTTTTTTTTAAAACACAAAATTACTTTGATAACTAGTTAAACAGTAGTATTTTCAAATGATTCTGTGACATATTTGTATATTTTGCACATGGAAGATCTTTCTGTATATTACCCTAGCATTCTGTGTCTTGCTTCTTACTTTTCATTTAGTATTGCACATTCATATCATCTATGTACATATCATGCTGCTACCATTCCTTCTGTATATTTAACATGCTTACACTGCCATTGTCATATGTATATTTATTTTTATCTCACTATTCTTATTCTTACTATCAATTTTATCTTTCAAATGTATCTTAGCTTATTTTCTCTTATAAACAGAAAAGTGGTGCTAAAATTACTGAGGCCTGTAAAAGAATATTTTAAATCAATTTCAAACAAATTGTCATCTTAAATTTCTTCCTGTCTCCAGAAATTCGTTTTCTTTTGCCTTTGACCAAATACGAGGTTGCACACATGTAAAATATCTGTTACACGTCACCAAATGTGTTGAAATGTTGCCCTGCATATAAGCCAGGTAATGGATCTAAACATACATAAGCAGTAAAAAAATACCATTAATCACCATCAGGACTTCTTCTTTCTTCTTCTTTCGGCTTTTCCCTTCAGGGGTCGCTACGGCGAATCATCACTCTCCACCTATCCCTATCTTCTGCATCCTCAACACTTGCACCCACTAGCTTCATCTCCTCAT
>CM074967.1:5103572-5130448 GCA_037577455.1 Pangasius macronema | reverse complement strand
TATAATAAAAAAACAAATTGAACAGATGTAAAGGCACTGAGGAAGACAGCAATAATACACAGTTTAGTGTATTGTTGGAATAAAATATAAAAATCAACTATTATATGCCACCTGACGCATAGCTTTTTGGGGCGTTTGCTTCCTGAGAAACTCACAAAATGTGATGCTTGAACTTGACGCAGTGTCATGACGTGCTGTGGTGAGACGAGACCAAAATGTGTATTGTGTAAAAAAAATAAAATAACACACCATGTGCATATGATTAAACTTGACCTATTGCCTATGCATGTATTTGTTTTATATAGCCATCTTTTGCTCATTTTCATGATGTGTGCCAATAATTCTGGAACTGACTTTATGAAACATCATTTACTTCCCCTTTTAGTGAAAAAAGCATGCTCTTTAGGTGGAAAACGTTGCCATTTACAGGCGCACCTTCCAAAACCTATTTTCCTGCACAATAAAAATTGGTCGTAAAAGTGACTTAATTGGTAAAGCAACAATAAAGGAACTCATAATGCAGGTTAGATTTAACATAAATCAGAGTCTGCGCTTCATGTTCATGTTAAGTATCTAAGTAACACTGGACAACATACAGGTTCACGTTCATTAACTGACCATTTTGGAAACAATTTGAAATAAACAAACAAGGGATGATGTCATTTCCTCTCATCTCTACAAGTTCAGAATCTTTATGTAAACCAACATCAAAGGGAAAAAAACCCCAAATCTTTAAAGGCACTTGGCACTTGGTATCTATTAATTGCTTGTTTTTGTTAGGACGTTACCAAATAAAAAAAGCCTCCCCGGAGGAATTAAATACGGGCCGTATCCAAAACAGTGCCATCTCCATGGAGGGATGCGTGCTCTGGCTGGGATTATAGGCTGTAATGTGTTTGGATGTGGAATCTCAGGCCTCAGGGACAGAGCTGTGGGTTCTGCTGGACGCCGGCCCAGTCGCTGACTCAGCAGTTCACACCAGGTGAAGAACCACGGTGTGTGAGAGCTGCACTGCAGGCGCACTGGCTTTTTAGGATTTATGGGAAAGGCATTGCATTGCATAGATCTGCAACTTTCATTGCTGATATCTTGACATGGGAACGAAATAAAACAAGGAAACTTGAATAAAAAGGTCAGTTTCAGGGGTTAAAACCTCAAACTACGCTACAGACAACCAATATAAAGAAAAAAGTTTTTTTTCTCTAGAATTTGGGTTAATTTATGTCTGTGGCCATATATGGACAGACAGGCAGCAGGATCAGATTCAGGATCGGATCTTTTAACACGGCATCGTAAAGCATATCTGCCTCCTTTGGCTGCAGGCGAAACAGGATGCCGCTTGTTTGCGAGGCTCTGATAGTACGCAAAAAATAAGTCGTTAAAGGAAAAGACCATGAAACACATAAAATATGTTTATGCTGAAAGATTTGTGATGTGTTTATGGTTCCTCATGCTAATTTATAGGTTGATGCTGTTTAATAGGAGAGAAAAAAATCCAATGATCTCAAACATGGTGTGTGAAGACTATGAGGTTTTGCTGTTAGCTCCTAAAAACAAAAGCGCTTCTTTTCTCACTCACCATTTTCCAGTGATTGTCAATGTGATAGTTAGCGATCTATGAGACGATGAGCGTGATGGTGATGGTGGCAGGATTAAAATGAAAGTTGAAGCTTTAGATGGTGATCAGTTTCAGCAGAGTGTACAGATGAGGAGTTGAGAGAGCTGGACAGACTAAAAGACTAAAGCGCTGCTGCATCAGTCTCTAGAGATAATTTCCCACTGGTGCCACTTTCAGCAGGTAGTCGAACGCTATTGTAGATAATGTGAGGAACCGTTAAGCGAAGTGAAAACAGACCAACATGTCGATGAAAGAAGTTTAAACTAAAAAGTCAAGTTGTTTTTCAATTGCAAAGTCCTTCAGAGTGGATCTTTTGCTTTAAGACCTCATTCCACATACAGGCCACGTGTACATATCACTTGTTAAAGGTCACCACAAACTGAAAAAGTCACAGACAGTGACAAACGTCTTCCTATAGGGAGTTAGAGAAGGAAGAGTGGACTACACTCATGCGTCAGAGAGACACGGCACATAATTTAGTCCTAGTGCTGTCCACCTCGTACTCCCAAATCAACCCAAAAATCCCTCATAAATCACGGCGAGAGTGTAAGGATCACTTATCAGAGCTGGGGGCCCAATAAACCCGCCAAGCCGTCAGCCTCCTCCAGCTCCCAGGTAGTGGAAAAACAAAGGCAGGAACAATTTGAGATGGACTCTGTCCTACAAAATTCAAGAGGGTGAAAAAACTCCTCCCAACGAGGATTCTGGGTCTTGTCGGGTAAAAGTGTGAACTTGTTAAAAAGTCCCAGTCTGTCTTTTTTTTTTTTTCAAACAAAGGGGCAAAAGAAAAACACAATGTATCAGTCTGCATGTAATCCCTGGTGACTTGGAATGGAAATAAGACCAGGTGTTGCTCTATCTTTCCCTCTCTCTCTCTCTCTCTCTCTCTCTCTCTCTCTCTCTCCTGCACACACACACACACACACACACACACACACACACACACACACACGAACACAGTGTGGATTGCACTACAGTAAAAAAGTATAAAAATGGTGAAGCCAGATATGGAGTACGTGAGAAGAATCAAGCTGGCAGGAAAGCAGGGATGCTATCGGCTTGGGCCTCAGATTTACAACCTGCATGCACTTTTCTCAGAACAAAAGGCCAACGCAAAGTAATAAAGCAAGTTTCCCACATGAGTCATACGCTTTAACAGAGTAACAGAGAACCAAAAACTTGCAACTTGTTTCTGTGTCCTACTTCAGTACAACTCTGTTTTTGAGGATCTGGTGGCCATCAGCTGGGCTTCAGCAACCTTTACCGCAGAGGATCCAATATTCAGCCTGTCAAGTACTTGAGAAATAATGAAAAATAAACCTAGTGAACGAATTGCAGCTCCTTTTTTGGACACTAGGCGCCGCCATCTGTAAAGCCATCAAAAAAAGAAAACCAAGTCATTCACTTTCTTCACCACTGTAATCTTTTCAAAACAGTACCACAATAAATTACACTGGCAGGGCATGTACTAAATATAAATGAGTGTTATTATTTTTTATGAGACCACACATGAAAAATAAATGGAATTTCAGAGTCTTCTATCACTCAAACTACTGTTCTAAACTCCCATTCTTTCGCAATCTGCAAAACATTTGACTAATTAAGTATACATGTCAGTACATACAAGTGAACTTCTTCCATAACTCGAGGATATGTACTGAAAAATAATGAAAAATCAACGTAGCATTATTATAGTAGAGATCAAAGAAGTATTAAAATGTCATTTAACCTAACGCTGACAAAACATAATTATAAGACAGGAGACATTTTTTGTTTTTTTTTTATTCTCCATAAAGAAAAACTATTGTTCCTAATAATAATAGTTTTGTAAATTCAACTAATCAAACGACATTGTATACGCTAGGTAGATTTACATATCCCAAACAATCATTACTGTGAAATGTTTTTCCCCACTTTTTTCATCAAATTTATTTATTTATTTTTTTTAAAGAACATTTCCAGTTGCTTAGTAAAGAATAAAACACTTGGGTGTGTGCTGTTAAAGGAAAATAATCATTCAGGGGGTGCTATAACGAGGCCAAATGTGAAGCAGACTAACTGTTACCATTCTGAAGTTGATTATTTTCTATAACTGTGTGTCCTGAAGTGTTTTATTTCTCTTATACCACAGCAATTTGCCAAAGATTACAGTTTATTACATCATATCATACTTTTTTTAAACATTTTTTTTTAAATCAGTCTATAGTTACATTTAATGTTGTGGAATGCCTGTCTCTGTTCAATCAAAGACAATAGTGAAAATTAATATACTTGTGAAAGAGAACACAATTCACTTATTCTGTTTTTTTTCAAAACATCTTGCCATGTTACTGAGAAACTGAAGCTTAATCTCTTCTGTTCTGAAGACTTTCCCATCATGCCAATTTAATACTTGCAAATTTGCACATTGCACTGTATATAGATATATGTACAGTAGGTTACGGGTTGCTGCTATTTTGTGTNGAGATGACGATGTTGTTTTATGTAGCACCAAGGTTCTGGAGAAACGTTGTCTCATTTCACTGTGAATGATGAAATGACAATAAAAGCCTCTTGACTTGACTTGATCATGGAAAACTTACTAGCTGTTACAAAACTGACACTGGAGACTCCTTCCATAAATGCGAAACAAATATCTGTTACAGAAAAGTGCACCACAGCAATGATTAACATTATTCTTTGTTACAAACAACACGTTTATTACTACTCTTAGATGGTGTGGAGCTTCCGCCATACAAGTCCATGTGTAAGTTGTTGCTATAGAAAGGACTTCTGTAGTAGAAATTCGAACAAGTGCGTTAATGTAAACCTGTGAATAAAGGCAGAACTACTGTCAGAGGAGAATTTCATGCAAACAACAACTCCTCGAGTAGCTGAATTTGTAGTACTATATCTAGCATTATATTTATTTTATTATTGCAGGTACTCCATCACCTGTGACTCTATATTTTTCCCTCCAGTTGGCCTTCGATAAAAGGGAAAATGGTTTGGACGTCCTTGCTCTAATGCATCCACATGAATCCAGGCTGAGGTCCAGGGCTAGGAGAGTGCACGGAGGTGGGAATGTTTCCTCAGAACAGAAGCCATAGTGGGGAGCAGACTGAGCACCTGCCAATAACACTGTTTTTCCTCTGGATTTTTTTCTTCAGAGTCAGAAATCTTTCTGAGGTTTGGAACGGCCCTTTTATGTTTCCTGTGCACGTAATATAAGAAACTTTATACCTTCAACACGAAATACTGGCACGGGAATGAAAGCACGTGTGTGTTGGCTTGGTCTGGGCTGGGAAATCCCTCTCAGACTGGGACGTACACCGGGACATTTCACGCAAGCGATCTGTCTCAGTTCTGGGGTCCAGGATTAATGCAGTCATGTAGTAAAACTGCAAGTGTCAGTTCATTTGAAATTTATCTCAGTAATAAGCTGCAGGTACACAGCAGACTCTTACAACGTGATTTTATTTATTGAAACTGGAGCAAAAGCAAAAATTCACTAGTTTTCTGTCTGCATTTACATTACTGACAATCTATGAAAGCAAAAACAGAGTTGAATGTTAAAAGCAATTGAATGAATTCAGAGCATTGAAACTATATATATACTACTTCATGCTTTATAAAAATTTGTATTGAGTTAACCTCTTGAAATTCAACACAGCTTTATTTTAAGGGCAGTAATCAAATGTGTATATTCAAACAGTTTTTTTTTCCAGTCTTCACAAATTTAGATTCAATAATTCAGTTTTCAGACGTTCAACCAGTAAAAGTCACTTTAAGAATCCGGGGTGCTCAAAGCTCAAAGATTCTCTCAAAGTTTGCAAAAGATCTCGCAAAAGTTTCTCAATACATGCACTTGTGTGCTTGTATACTCGCTTGATGTCATCTTTTAACGCCCAAGTTGCATTCCAGTACTCAGGAACATCGGAAAAACCCAGAAGTGTACTTAATCCTCCAAAAAATTTGCTAACTTACCGACAAGAACAAACTGAAAGCCCTAAGCTTTACAACATCCTTACAATGGCGGAAGACTCGGCTCACCGCCATAATGTAAGCGTTTACATAAGTATGTAACTGTAAACTTTTGTAATAAAATGAGGTGAGAAATTATTAATATAGTTTACATATTTGGTATATGCACACACACAAAAAAAAGAGTTGAGTCTGACTCTTCATAAAGAGGATACGCTAGCCTCCTTTGGGAACTTAGCTAGCAGTTAGCTAGCACTGGTTATCAGTGAATGAATTTTTATGGGGTGTAAACAATCTTTATTTATATGACACATTAACCAACAGGTTTAAACTGAACTTGGAAAACTTTTCACCTAAAAGAACTCCAAGACACATTTGTACAATACAGATGATTAAACAGACTGTGACTAACTGGGGAACTCGGATGAGGGAGAGGCATTGTGCAATAAGAAGTACACAACCACCTTACATGCATATAGGTTCATTCTCCAGTCCTTGTGAGTAACTAGTCAAGAATGTACTTGGCTTGGTTTTGAGCAACACCCCTAGACAATCAGTACAAAACCGCTCCTTGCAGGTTTGATTGCCCAGAAGGCAACATTCATTTATTTATTTATTTTAAAGTGAACTCTGCAAATTGAACGTGACTGGATGAGTCTGAATACTAGCATGAGCAGACTGAAGGCCATTTCTGAATATCTGAAAGCTGAATTATTAAATCTGAACGCGTGCTTGATGTTTTTGAAAACGTCCGTTTTAAAATGTGAATAAAACCACCTTGAGATTCAAAGTAGCTCATTCAAAACAAATAAATACAGAAGTGGTTTTCAAAGTAATACTTTAATATGTTACAAATTCAATAGCTTTTAAAATTCAAATCATTACCTCTCTCTCTCTTTTTTTTTGCCTCCAAACACATCATGCCATCATTAATACTTGATTTTCAGTTTAAATCAGCTTGAAAACAGTGAAACTGAACACTGAGAACTCCACACTGCCCTCTATTGTTAAAAAAGTAAAAATATATATCTTCTTGTGGCATAATCTGTCCTTTATTGCATTATCATATATTACTAATAATACACATTCAGGCACTATAAACATTACAGGATAAAAGCAAGCATCACTTCATCTTTTTCTTCTTTTTAGCTGGAAGAAAGTCCGAGTCCTCTTGGAGGAGCACGTCCTCCTGTGCTTTTCTCTTTTCACTGCTTTTATCACTGACGTATCCACTCGAGTCACTGCCTGGGAGATCAGCGCCGGGGGACGGCAGCTCAGCGTCCGATTCCTGCTTCTTATCCTTTTTCTTTTTCTTCTTCTTCTCCTTTGGACGGCTGCTGGGATCAGAATCCACCTCCATTCTGTTACCGTTAACATCATGAGTCAGAGCCTCATCTGTCTGGTTGCTGTTCACCTCCTCCACAGCCTGCTTGTCCCTTTCTTTGTCCTTTTTCTTCTTTTTCTTCTTGGGCTTTGAAGCGTCAGAGCTCTCAGAGGGGTCTTCAGTAGTGACCGAGTTTGGTTCAGTGGCCACTTCCACCGTCTCGTCTTGCTCTGTCTCTGTACTGCTGACGGAGGCAATCAGCTCCTGTACCCTGCAATACATTCAAACTAAATATCAGAGGCTCACAGAGACGTGGTTAACACTGTTCCCATAATAACTGATGTAAAAATGGCAGCTGACATTAAAAACAAAAGTCCAGATGACAAGATCACAATTTTTCCCTTTTCTATATTTTTTTTAACTAGAGCTGATGAAATGGCATTTACATTGTAATTACTTAAAAGATTTATAATTCAAATGCATTTGGATATTAATGAGCACATAATGAACAGTAGTGGCAGAGCTACAGCACGTTGTGTTCGTCACCTAAAACCAGGAGGAAATGGTCACTTTCATAAACAGACATTTAATTAATGTTTCGAAATTGATTTTTTCTTTATATACCCTCTCCAATCTTTCAGGCAAACCCTATTTCTGTTAGATGCCCAATCCTATACGGCTTTCTTTTAACTATATATGCTCAATACATTGCATAGAACAAGCTCCTTCAGTGCACTATGCTGTTTAGCTCAAAACTTTTCACCCCCCATAGGTTCCATTATATAATTAAGCTTAATTTAAAAAAAAAAAACTCCATTAAGTTAAAGAGAAACATGGACGTATCCTGCAACAAATGAACAATCCAAAAAAGGCAAAATCATGCGATTCATCAAAAACAAATAAAACAAATACAAAAGGCTGTTCACACACACAAGAGGCTGGAGGCAGTTACAAAGGCAAACAGAATATTTACTATAACACATTTAGAGAGTTTGAACTGACAAAAGCACTGAGGATCCTGACATACTCTATTTGGCCATTTTTTTGTATTAATTAAAGAACATTTCATTTGGTTTGGTTTTTAGTTGTGATTTTATTTATTAACTTTGTTTTCTTTACTTCTTATTTTATGCTGTAAAGCACATTGGTCAGCTGCTGCTGTTTTAAATAGTGCTATATAAATAAATTAAACTTGAAACTTGAACAATTATGAAAACTAACCTGTCTTACTGGTATAAAAGACATCATTAGGATGCAAACATTGGACTGTATGCACCATAGAATGATTCAGATGTCACTTTCAGGACATGTACTTTTCCTTTAATTATATTTAAGCAGAGAATTAATGCATTAAACTTGAACCCAATCATGCATTAGATTTCAAATAATCTTAACCTCAAAATATTACAACCACCACATCACTTGAGAGCATTACTATAATTTAACATTAATTGTTACTCTCCAATTCCCAATGCAATACACCTCTGGTATATCTATACAAACTATCTACACAAAATTTCATATTAAATTAAAAATTAAAATAAAGTAGATAAACCCCCCCCCCCCCTTTTTTTAAAGAGGTTTTTATCCTTAGTAATTTATTATTGGTATTCTGACACATGGACACAATGCATATAATGAATTTTTCAGTAAAAATGCATTTACTTTTTAACATAGGTTATATTTAGGAAAAAGTCAAAATTAATATGACAGGCGAAATCATGTAATTAAAACAGCTGGAGGTTTTTAAATAACTGCTGCATTTATTTAAATCATTTATGCATGAAATGGCTCAACAATATGAACTTACAGTACATGCATTTACTCAGCACAGAGTAGACAAATGAGGATTTTTGCCCTCAGATTCATTCAGACAGCTCTAAACCCGATCACACTTCGTAAATATAAATATAAATATACCTGGATTTTTCCAGTCTTCCTCTGATCAGCAGAACTCCAGCCACATCAGCATCCATCTGAAACACCTCGAACTTCAGGCTGCTTCCCAGCTTCAGGCCCGAGTCTCTCCACTGCTCAGGAGTGAGCTGAGCTGGCTTCACCACGCTGGCGTTAAAGCAGCCGTGCACCAGGCAGCCCACGTGGCCCACTCCGATTTTATTTATCACACCCTACATGATGCATAACACATAGCCTTTAATATATTAAAGAAGACAAAGCAGATTTCCCTTTTCATAATTTGACCAAAGCTAAAATTAGTCTGATAAGTGACACTTACTCCGGTGCTTCAAAAGTATGAAATGTTTTATTTTTTTCTTAAACTTTTTGATTAAATGTCAATGTGTATATTAAAGAAGGACATAAAAGTATTTAAGTAAACACACTCACCACGAGTGTCTCTCCTTTCTTCGGCTTGAAGATCACAAACGATGCCTCGACGTTTAAGTGAATGTAGCCTTGGTCATCGAAAATGTCCCCATGATGTCCTATAATTTTGATGCCATCATAAGCCAAAGGCACACCTTTCAAACTGCGGGACAGTGACGAGAAACAGCCATCAGTTAGAGGTGAACTGTAAATAATAAAACCCCTTGGATGCTTGTTCATACTGTGTTTAATGCCTCATCGACAAAGTCAAAGTCCTTCAGCCTGTGACGCAGAAACTGCTCAAAGCTACCAAGCTAAAGTTTATTACATTCCTGTAAGAGCACATCCCTAAGTGTTCAAACGCCTGTAAATAACGCCAACTGGAATGGCAATTTTAATAAAATCGGTTCTATGGGTGAAAACATAATATTATAGTACATGTTTATATAATGTGCTTATTTTTAACAGCTTGTCTGATAAATAAATATGTACTGAGGGCATCCGTGATTTTTTTTTTTTAAACCAAACTTTAAAAAGTCTGAGAATCCCTGATCTAGAGGAAACAAAACAACCCTAATATACTCTGCAGAATAGAAAACTGAGTGCGATTTAAGACACATAAGTAATCCAGTACTGCAACACTCACCTAGAAACTGATTTTTTTTTAAAATCATTATTTTTATTTATTTATTTTTTTTTTGAAGCAGTGGTTCTCAAAGTGGTGTCTGTGAAACAGGACTATAGGATCCTTTTCGATTTAGTTACAGTGCTAGAAATCACAATACATCATTATCAAAGTTATTATATTCTTTTAAAAGTAATTATTAGCTTATTTTACTGGTCAGTCGAATTGAATAGATTTAATCCAAACCTCAGTAACTCAAACAAAACAAGCAGGCTTAGACTTCATTTCAACTCAGACCTAATGAGTGATCTGTAACTGCGGCTCTAATAAATGATGAGGACTGGCTGATATGACAATTATAATAATCGATATTGTGATAAATTATGCCACAATGCACTTTTCTTAAATACATTAAGAATATTTAAATAAATACTTAAATACATTAAGAATACATTGTGATATATTTTTCCAACATTTTTTATTTTATTTATTTATTTTTTAAATAAGTACAAACTCTGAACACATAGGTTCAGATGATTTAATAGGATTTATTTTTAAAAAATGTAAAATGTTTTTACAGATTTTTTTTTAACAGAATTAACTTCTTGCACCAGCAGTGTTAAAGAATTTCATATTGTAGACATTAAAGAAAAGTATCACTGAATGCCATTGTTTCTCAGCTTTAATTTAAATGTAGCACTACTGTATTTGTGAGTGTGTCTGAGTGTGTGTGTGTGTGTGTACGCGCTGGCAGTTTGATAACAAACCTGAATATCGTGATGCATATCATGATACATTTAGGTCATATCGCCCAGCCCTACTGCACACATTTAGATAATGTTCATGAAATAAATCTGCACTGGGGGAGTCTGTGGAGTTTATTTTACAGATAAACATAGCCTGGGACTGCAAAAAGTTTCAGAGCTCCTGATTTAAATCCCAAACTAACACACTCTGCAGGTCGGGAGATCTTGAGGATTGCTGATCTGGGATCTGAGACACTGCTCACGACCGCTGCTGTACCAAACATGAGGAACTTCAGATACCTGTTGGAGTACTTTAAAAGGTCAGCGCTGAGTTCTTGCTGGATTCCGGTCCTCTTCTTGTTCAGGTACATGGGCGGCAGCGCAACGTGTCTGCGGTGTGTGTGCAGCACGAGACACGAGTACGGCGCGGGCACGAGCTCACGCGCCTCCGCGAAACTCGGAATCAGACACGGAACCGCGAGAGCATCACGAGCTGGAGCTGGAGCTGGGCCTGGGTTTAACACCGCAGACTTGTCTGTGGAGGTTACACTCGGTTTCGGTTCATCATCTCTCTGCTCCAGGTTGGCCATGTTAGCTAAACTTTGGGACGGAAACACGTGGTTTGTTTCCTCGTGTTAAAAACACACAGGGGCGGTGAGACTTACCGCCGCCTAGCGGACAGGAGGAGCCAGGACCGGCCATACACATGCTTCTCTGATGTTTCTTAATAAATGTGGACTTGAGGAACAGAAATGAAACCCTCACCACACACAGGATGGGTTTATTTACATTTTTATAACTAATTTATCTCGACACAAGTTGCACGACTTCTCAAAGTTACATTTTTCAACATGGCGAGGAGGGCTGGAGGCGCAAGTCTTTACACACCTCCACAGTGCTGCTGAATTCTACATTCTGATTGGTCAGAAAGTGTCGAGCGATACTCCATAACTACGGAGCCCGAAAGGGGACATGATGATGGAAAAAAATAAGAAATGGGAGAAACGTTTATATTTCAATGCTTTTGTTTTCCATCGAGAAACTTTGTGTTCGCTTAAAGATATTTGCGTTCTCTTGCAAATTTTTGCATTTGCTCGCAAAGATACTTGCGTTCTCTAACAATTTTTTGTGTTCTCTCACAAAGATATTTGCGTTCTCTAGCAATTTTTTGTGTTCTCTCACAAAACGTTATTTACATTCTCTCACAAACTCATATAACTTTGCGAGAGAATGCAAATGTTTTGCAAGTGAATGCGAAGATTCTCGGGGGAAGGCAAAAGTTTTGCGATTTTAAGTTGGAGTAGAGTTTATTGTCATTTCAGCCATATCCAAGTTTATCCAGGACCAAGGTGCTACATAATACGACACAGAACTACACAGAACTACGATTTTCCACCCATCTAAGTTTTTTCCCCATCGCCATGTCCCCTTAGGGGCTCCATATATAACAGCAGCTCTGACAACAGTTCCAACAGTGCACAGATTATATTTATAATACACGCGCTCCAATATATTATCTTTTCTATAGTAACAACTTACAGAGGGACTTGTATAACTGAAGTCCCACATGAGCATCACATCTGAGATTAATATTCAACAGATTAAAAATGTGTTACTTTTAACAAAGAACAAACAATCATTGATCATGGAAAGAGTCTCCAGTGTCAGTTTTGCAGTTTCTCAGTAACAGGATGCATTTTCTTTCAAGAGAAAGTGAGAAAATGAGTGTTTATAACCTTTATAATGTAAGTGATAACAGCAGCTAACTTGTTTCATGGGCATAACACTACATTTAAACATATGACGTGTCATTTATAAATCATGTGCTGTTATTGGATGTGACGTTGTTGGAAAGTAATCAACTGCCGGTGGTAACAAAGCATCCCACTGTGATGTTATAGATTATTTTCTTATAAATGTACATGGTTTATTCTTTACTTTTAAAGATAGGGTCAGCTCACATTAGCTAGTAAAATTAGTAAAAATCATGTGTGTCTTTGAATGCCAATGAATTAAAATTTTTTTTACTTTTTAACATACAACCATATAACCATATATGGACTCCAAGACAGTCCTACACGGCACACGCCCACATCCTCCTCTCATGAGAGCAGCTCATTCATTCATTCATCTTCAGCAAGCACATCATCCTGATTAGGGTGGCGTTGGATAAGAAGTCTGTTCCAGGAACACTGGGTGTAAGTCAGGAATACACTCTGGATGGGACACTAGTCACTCAGAGCAGCTTTCATTTCCAAAGACTTAATGACACACCTACATTTCATTATATAGACTTCATTGAACTGTGATCTGCCGGCCACGTCCTTAAAGTCTGACAAGTTCTTCTTTAAAAGCCTCACCTGCTCCCTAAAGTTAAAAATATGCTGTGGTTCCCCACTAAATGAGATTCTTTCTCTCATGGTCCTTCGACTCACCATTTCAGGCACATACACCTGCACTCCATCAAGACTCTTATCTTCAGGTTATTAGTTTTAGCTTATTAACCCTTTCAGATTGTTCATGCATACATATTATTTTACCTACGTCCTTACCCTGGATTAGACTGTCTGGAAAATGTGTCCATGGATGTATTGACTCTCAGGAGCATTAGTGTCAGACTCGGAGGCACCACTGAAGGTCAGACGGGCAGGCAATCGTGTAATAGCAGTGTAGAGAGTTTATGTGTAAACACTTGCAAGTGGACTTTTGTGTTTGTATTTATCTCTAGACCCAATAATAGGGACTTTTTCTTTCTAGGGACTTTTGGCTGGTCCTTGTTAGGATTTTGTTCTCCAGCTTTTGTTTATATAACTAAAAGAACCTAACAATTACCCTTGGGATTACTTGGGGTTTTGATGTATACCATTATTTATCTACAGTTAAAAAAAANGAGACATGATCAGGCAAATACAAGGTGCATTTCAGTCTTTTTATTGCATTTTTATATGAAGCCTTTATATAAAAATACTGTAAAACAATAAATTATTCTCTTGTACAAGCATTTTACATTGTGCATTTTGTATATATGAGGTCCAAGCATTCAGTATGCCATACATAAGAAATTCAGAGACAGATTCATCATTCCCATAACCCATAATCAGAAAGAATAATGGAGAGATGCAGGAGGAATGCATTAAGGAAGGGAGAGGGATAATATGAGAGAGAAAGGAAGTCAAGTTTACATGCATGTTCTGTGCTTGCTGATACAATGCTCTGTACTCACTAATGATCACTCCTGAGGCATCGCGTCCCTGAATGCTGATTGGTGCTCAATCCACAGAGATCATCTCTCCCCCTTTTTTTTTTTTTGCCACAGTAGCATTAAGTATCCTAGGGCCTGCTGTGTGCAGGAAATGTCCAATGGATGGCCTTCAGCCCCATAACGTCATTCCTAAAAAGAGTGCAAAGTCATCAAAGTGACACCCAAACTTGTCACGGTGATGCACTCCGACCATTGTACGTGATTTGTGGCATGCCATTGCTGGAGTTATCCATTACTTCCTGTTTGGAAAAAGAGAGAGAATGATCAGGGACAGGTCTGATTATCTAAAATGCATCAAGTAAAGGTCTCCACTAGGGGTGAGACAAGAACTATCTATTTTTACACCCACACACACACAAAGCTGTCAGTCACCATAACAAATCTCTGAGAAACAAGTGCAAGCCTACACTGAGACACTGAGAAACACCCGGACTCTGCTCTCCTCTCCTCCGTTCCTCCTCTACCTTCTCAGCCATCTCGTGTGAGTGATGCAGCGAGTGCTCGCGCTCCAGGAACATGCGCTGCTGCTCGCTGCTGGCCAGCCGGCACGTCAGCCACGTGGACAGGGTGCAGCTGCTGATCCCCAGGCAGGCCAGAGACATGGCGGCCATGTGCAGCGAACGCACCGCGTCGGGACGCTTTACCAGCGCCCGCACAAACTGGAAGTTCAGGATTCCTCCGATCAGACCACAAATGCAGCACGCTGAGAACAGGATCATCTGAGTGAGAGAGAGAACAGAAGAGTGAGAGAGGGATGGAAAGCTTAAAACCTTCACTTTCCTTTTCCTTTTCTAGTATTTAGACTTCAATGTTTAGATTTATGAAAATCAATGAAAGTAAATTGCAGAGCTGTTTTTAGTTTCTACAGGAATTCACATCCTACCAAAGCCCAATCAGCACCAATAAAAGGATGTCTTAAAACATACGTTTTAACTTTTTTAGCTTTTCATATCCTGTTATGTTCAATTGTTTATTATTGTCTTTTAATTATAAGCTTTTTAATCATTTATTTTTAAAATTAATATTTAATCTACCCTTTAATTCCTAACTCTCTAAATTATTATGATTAATCTCTTAATCATAATGAGAGTTTTTATTTTTTGCTAATTTTCTTATTGTTGGTGTTGTTTTAATGTTCTGTGAATATTCCTTTACGTTATTGGGTTTTATTCTTTCCTTGTAAAGCACTTTGAGCTGCTTCATTGTCCTTAAGATGCTATAAAATCATCAAGATCATTTTTCTGCTTCATCATCATCATCATCATCTTCTTCTTCTTCTTCTTATTATTATTATTATTATTATTAAAACACAAAGTAATACTCACACTTATTTTGCTCAATATATCTATTTAGCATTTATTCAGCAAATTTAGAACACAATTAGACACAAACAAACAAACAAACAAACAAACAAACAAACAAACAAACAAACAAATAAATAAATATTCACAGTAAGCTACAGACAGATAAAACATGCACCCTGAAAAAAAATGGTTTCTCAAGGATTCTCTGGTCAGTTAAGGCTTCTACTTGCAAAAACAATAACACTTGCCAAGTGACTAATTTAGCTAAATTCACAAGTCAGTTATGTTTAATTAATTGAGGGAGCTAAAATTCCTGTTTTTGATTAAAGTATGATTAATTGTGCAGCCTTACGAGCTCCAGGTTTGCACACTTTGGCCACAATATGAGGTTGCCTTAAAGGATAAAGCCCATTCAGCAGAGAAATGCAGAATGAAATATAGGGGAGAAAAACAGAGATGAGTTTAATAGCCATTCTGGATTCTGCTGTTCTGCTGCTTTTAATTGTACAAACTGTGCCAAGGAGAGGTGTTATCTAATGTCACCATAATGCAGCCTCATCACTTTTTTTTTAGTAACTTTTACCTCAGATTGTTTAGAGAGTGCACTCTCAGCTTGTGTTATTTAGCCACAGTCACGACTCCCATTAGCGCTTTACTGTTGATTACAATGACCCACACCAGCTCTAATTACCGTGTCACTATTGCTGTAAGTGCGCTGAGCATTTGAAATGAGAAAAGACACACCCATTTTGATTAGCCTTCATTCTGAGCCAGAGTTCTGCAGTCAAGTCTGGAGCCAGTGGGGAGAAAGTGAAACCCGATGTATTAGAAGGAAAGTCTCAGTATGGAGGTAGTGCGTATGTGCGTGTGTGTGTGTGTGTGTGTGTTGGGGAGGGGATTCCTGCAGTGTATAATGTAATGTCTATATGGTGATTCATTGGTTCTTCTGGGAGTAGATCCAGTGAGAGATAGCTAGTTATCCTGAGACCAGCGGGTAATGAACCGGGCCACCGCTGAATCATCTCCACTTACGCCCATATGTGACAACTAGGCCAGATTCCCTTGTGCATGCCCTAAATGAGAATCTAAAATAACCAAGTTACTTTATGCAACAGCTCAAAAAAAAAATCCCAACACATTATGTAGTTTAAGGCACTCATAAAAAAAGTCATTTAATACCAGCTCACTGTAATTGTATACATTCTGCAAAATCTCTGGGTGTAATTAATCCAGCTAAAACTTCTAAGAGAAAATCCAACCTCGGACTAGGAAAAAACTAAGAAAATGACATCTCCATTCACATCTCTTACTCATAAACTGGGAATGGTGTCCTCAACCCCGAGTTCAGCAAATGACATCAAATCAACATGGCTAGTCAGAGCATCAGCATTAAACAAATCAGCACTTCTTACTTTAAATGAGTTATACTGTATTTACAATCAATCAATATACAGCTGGGTAAATCTATAAAACTGACTAAACATGCATCACTCATTACAGCTTAATAAGATGAACACAGAGGCGTCCATGTTTTTTTTAGCTAGAACGCAACAGGGTCAAAAATGACATAATTCATAATTATGAGTTCTGATATTTCTCTCCTGAGGTAAGTTGAATGCATCACAAATAGCTAACCAGCTACACTGCAAAAAAATGACACAGCAAGTTGAAACATCTTAAATGTACAATAGTCAAATTGATCTAGTATTTTCTATTATAAGATTACAGTAAAGTAAATATATGATAATTAAACTTATTTCTAGAAATTTCAAGCATTCAAAATTTTCTTTCTAGAAATGAGCAAAATTATTTGCCAATAGTATAAGACGATGGGTTCAAGCTCGAAATTAGGTAAATCAACATCTAGGAATAGGTTTTATATTCATATATTTGGTTGACTGTAATCTTATCATAGGAAATACAAGATCAATTTCACTATATTCAAGATATTTTCACTAGGTTTGGTTCACTAGGCTTTTCTACAGTGTAGCTAAACAGTGATCAGCTCCTGCAGCAGTTAATGACCTGTTTTCTTTGCATGTGGTTTTGTACATTTTAATAAAAATATATTGTTTTAGGGCATTAAATACCATTAAATTGTATTTCTGTAACATCTTTAGCTAGGTGAGTAGCAACATAACGATCTGTTCCCTCACTATTTTTCCTGTTCTGTTGCACCCTATTTTTTTAAGATTCAGTTGAATTACAAAACTTTTGTAATTAAAGTTATTTCTAACAATTTGTCATTTGCAATTGTAAGCTGCTAACCAGCTAAATATCTACATTTTTCACTTGAAGATATTGTTTTCATATCAGATCATAGCTAGCTAACAATTTATATTTACTTACCAATTGCAATACCATCAGGTATCATTAAGTCGCTAGTGACTGATTACAGTCAGCCAGTTTATCCTCTCTGTGGAATTTATACCATCGCCTCCTTTTCTTAGGGTCGTTGAGCTACAGAACTCATTATAGCTGGTAATATCTGGCTCATTTTGTATGTCAAACGTAGTAATATCTGGCATCTGCTCGTCCTCAATGTGTGTATTTTTCATTGACCTATGTTCTTTTATCTTCTGATCTATACTTTAGCTAGTGTGATACCACTATCTAGCTTGTGACAAAGATTTTATGACAGACTTGGGAACAAAATAAACTGATTAGATAAATGTTCTGACTTCAATACACAGAGAACAGAGACTGTGTAATAAAAATGCATGTCAATAAATGTGATGATCTGCCAGATGTGATGATTTTAGTTAGCTAGAGTTAGCAGACTCGCTTACATATTATCAGTCACAGAGCTGAATGAAGCCTTGGTAAAAACACCTACATTGATGTCTTTACTATTTAGGCATACGACTTAGTGTACTTATGGGGTGAATTCTCTCTGAATGAGCTTCTAAGCCATATGATTAAGTTAAAAAGTGGAGAAGAACGTAGCACAAGCCACATTACAAAATTTTACAGGGAGAAGGACAAAGGACAAAGTTTCTAGATATCTACAGGCCCTGTTATTAAAGGTCTTTCATTAATAACCTTTCATTCATCGAGGAAAATTGGAGTAACAGCTTATGTGAAAATGAATCAAATCAGCATGATCAGTTACCTGATTTATAATTAATTTTTCTGTTTATATCCTATGTTTTTCTGGAGCTACTGAGTATAATAAGCTGATTTTGCAAAGGTACATCACTTAACTTTGTCAGCATGATCTTATTATTTGGTTTGATTCGCAAAATGATTAGGAAATGTATTTGTCTCTGAATGAAAAATGTTTTCATTTTTGTACTATAAATTCCACCTTAATTTCAGCTATAGTTCAAAACTTCTATTCATCCATCCGTCCATCTTTTATACTGTTTGTTCTATACAGGGTCACAGGAGAGTCAAAGCACAAGGCAGAGGACATCCTGGACAGGATGCCAACCTTTCACAGGGCACAATCACACACGCATTGCACAATATTGACAATTCAGAAATGACAAACAGCTTCCGACGCAAAAAGCTTTGCACTCGGGGAGGAAACATCTGAACCCCAAACCCAGAGGTGCGAGGTAAACGCGCTAACAACTAAGCCACCACGCTTCCCATTCAAAACTTTGGACTTATAAAAGTATTTAATAATTTTGTCAGTTTGTCAGTTGTAATATACAGTATATAAGACTGGATATAGTTAAGCTGCTAAATAGTTTCAGTTGTAAAAGGATCAGCAAATTCTCTATCGTGTTATTATTTATTTATTTGCTCATTTTTGCAAAAAGTCCAAAAATGTCGAGCATCTGGTCTCAACCTGCCTCTTCCCAGCTGAGAACTGCCACTGTGCTGATTCTCTATGTGACATTTTGCAATGCCATTATTTTGTCACTGCCGTTATTTTGTCACTGCTATTATTTTGTCATCTCTGTGTACACTTCCTTTTCCTGTTGGTCTAAGCAATGCAAACAGATTTTAGATAAACACTTTCCACCCCAAACTTGCAGGCTGTATTGCTTTACTACAGCAAGCAGAAAGTGATGAGCCAGTGGAAAGCGTGTGGGTAATTTACAGCCGGCTCTAGCACGGCAGAGTGTCCTAAATGCCATTACAAATAGCCATTATGAAACAAGAGAAGCTATCAATTCAGTCATTTACTAATGTGTGGAAACATTTCAGTCATTCTGATGCGCATATGATAAATTCGATCACCAAAAGAAACAGTGAGAATGAGATATGGGGAAAGAGACGGGGCGATGGATGTAGAAGATGCAGAAATAATGTAAAAGTAACTAATTATGGTGCAATAAAAGGGAGAATGGATGGGTGCTTTATAGACACTTTATAGATAAGGGAGAATAGGAGCAAGGGGATGAGAGACATATAGAAGACAGACAGGACGGAAGAAAAACAAGCCGTCAGAGAGAGGGCGACGTCAAGTCCTTCCAGACCAGGTTTCACTTTGCTATAGATTTGTCATTAACACTCTTTCCTGTGACTCCTCCACCTCTCTTTTCAAGGTGTCTAATTGAATCTCCTCCTCCATTCAGTATCGTAGAGGAAACGGGCACATCTCTGAGACATGGCCACTGAGGAAAAGCAGCCAAGGATCTTTTTAACAGTAAGAAAGAAACCCCAAACCCACTCAATACAGACTTATTTTATGAACATAATTCTTTTATGAACGATTCAGATATTAGGCATATTATTGAAATGGCTTTTGTGGCTATTTATTGGAGCTATTTAAGTTTTCACTTCTTAAGTAGCCACTCACTGAACAATTTTTTATTAAAACTGTCATTAGATTACAAGTGACATTATTTATAGACTTACTTGTTTTGGACTTGGATTAAACCCATTCAACACAAGTGATCAGTTAAAACACATAATAAATAGAATAACTTTTCCCACCATGACTCTAAGAAGTATTAAAAAATGGCAGACCCCATGGCTATACTCCACACACTCCCAGACCTCACTTTGAGTACCATGCTACTTATACTTAAGTACAAATACTTCCAGATAGATTGAAGTGTTAAGCAACCTTAACTTATGAGAAATTTCTAAGAATTTAAGTAAGAGTTCAACGTGTTTGGGTTTTATTTGATTTATTACAAATGTAGTCATAAGAAAAGGTATGAGTATGGGTATGGAACTATCCCTGTCCCTAACTTTAACCTTTCGTTCTGGTTTTGTGAATTTTTGTTACATTTTTTTGCATTAAATTAGTCAGTTTAGAATAACGTCTGAACCAAAGCATCTAGCTTTCCAATGTACAATATGACTGTACTCAGGACAGAACTATCCGTATTTAACCCTCTACTGCATGAATTATTTATTTATTTTTTATGGATTTTTATTACTTGAATTAGTTCAAGAAATAANAAAGGTATGAGTATGGGTATGGAACTATCCCTGTCCCTAACTTTAACCTTTCGTTCTGGTTTTGTGAATTTTTGTTAAAGTTTTTGCATTAAATTCGTCAGTTTAGAATAACGTCTGAACCAAAGCATCTAGCTTTCCAATGTACAATATGATTGTACTCAGGACAGAAGCTTATGAAGAGCCACTCCTCAAACAAAGCGTCACTAAACGTGACATGATTAATTTACTGTGGCATGCTAATGAAATGTATAATATTTAGAAATATACCCCAGCACTGTTGAATTCTCAAATCCCACTGGTCAGAAGCTGTTGATTAATGTTCTATAACAGAAGCTCTGACAGGAGTGTGATCATTAGTCAAATCACAGGTTTATATTAACGTGATGGTTCAAATACCTTATGGTTTCTATAGTAACAGTTTAACAGGGACTTGTATGTTCCTCATAAAGCAGATTAACAAATGTATAGTCACTGATATAGTAAAGCTTTCTATCAAGTGACATTTATTTTGCTTATTTAGAAGGAGCAACAAGAGAAAGAATTAAGTGATAACAGGAACTAATTTGTTTCGTGATAATCGTGAATCGAGGAATAAAATACTTTGGGAAAATAATCAGCTTTGGATTGGGCTACATGACATCAATCTATTGTCGATTATTTTGTTAGTTGTCGCACAGGACAACACAAAATAAGTGATGTCTCACAGGTATGTGTGGGTCCAGAATATCCACGTCGATTTTATCTTGGCAATACTTGTACTCACAACCAGACCAGTCCTTTTTCTCGCACACAGCATCCCACAGAGCCCACAGACAAGGAACTAGAAGAGGAGACAAAGCAGAAATACATTACTGTGCTGGGTTAAAAATGCTGAATTCAAAATATTGAAATGTCACCACCTGGCCTTGAGGTCAGAAACAGACTGCATGCTATATTTACCCCTACTATCCTTAAGCCTGCTGTATATCTAGCCCAGTCAATACAGTGCAGTATACGGATGTGATCTGGAGAACTGAATCACAAAAAAAGGCTTGTATTATAGATCACGTCTGACCCGATGCACCCAAGAGGTTTACACTAAAGTGCCCAGAAGAGGGGTTGTAATTGGGTTTCAGTGCAGACTAAGAGAACTCTGACTGAACGTCTGGGATCATGCCATGTGTCTCCAGCTGTCTTTGAAGTCTCAGAGAGCTGAGATACAATCCATCAGTACAAAGATATAATAAAGAGAGAAAATTCAGTTCTGTGAAATAATGATGAAATCTATTCTCCACTTCAGAAAGGGGCGTATTTAAAATAAATACTCGGACACTATTTAATACATACATTGTGTATGTATTACGCATTGTTAGACTATATATTCAGAACTACACATACAGTATTTTAGGGACTATAGAAGAGTCTGTTGAAGAGTATTTATATACACTCTTAGAAAGAAACAGTACTAAAGTGTATGCTCCTTGTTGCTAGGGTGGTACTCTCAAGGGTGTGTATCTTAGTGTGTATCTTTTCCCTAGACGCACCTTTAAAGATTTACTCCAAAAACTAATTATAGTCTATTTATGTGCCTTATAATTCTTCTTAAAGGTACACTCTATCCATGTTTTCAGGCAAAAAGATACATATTAAAGGTCCAACAGCTGTATCCTTGATGCTATCACCACAGCAACAGGGAAAGGTACAGTTTGGTATTATTTTTTCTTAGTCTAGGACACCCAAAACCAAATATAGTCGATAGAAGAGACTCCAAAGTGAGTGTCCTTTTCTTCGTCGTCCGACATGATAACGAACAGTGATTTCACTCTGAGCATCATGCACATTTAGTTGTATGTTTTACCAGGGATTGTGAACATAGTGCACCTTTAAACTTCATTTAATGTAAGACCATAGTCTTTTAGGTCTAATGTACACTAGAGTCACTTTCCTTGAAAACTGATTCATACAAAATGTACAGAAGATGTACAGGTTGCTGCTTGACATTTTAATTTCAGCTTTTAATTTGCTTTTTACAAAAAGGAATTATATTCCTGACAGCAAGAAGCGAACAGTGCGAGACTCTAGAGACATTTGCTGGATTCAAATGAGTTTAAAGTTGTCATAAATAAATGCATGTATCATATGGAGAGATAACAGAAAAAAAACATGGAATAACTACATGAAATGCACAAGCTGGGAGAACTGCATATAGCTGCGAAGTTTTAATGAGTATTTGACTGAAGTTGGCACAAAATACCTTTATATATGTTTTAAATGCCTTAAATATATATCATATAAGTAATATTTGGAGCTGTAGCACATATTTACCTGAAGAACAAAAGGATAGCATTGCATATAGCTGTCATGGTAATTAGACTGGAGTTTGCAGGTTATTAAATATGTTAAGTTTTTTTTAAATCCCTTATATTATGGATATATGTGGAGGTTTCCTAGATTTGCGTGAAACGCACAAAATGACAGAATTACGCATAGCTACGACGTTTTAATGGTTATTAAACTGAAGTTAGCTCTAAATCCTTTCATACTTTATTTTAACCCGTTGAATAACTGTAATGTAATTAATATTTGGAGCTGTAAGACAGATTTGCATGAAGCGCACAAGTTGCGCATAGCTGCGAAGTTGCAATGGTTATTAGGCTGGCGTTTGCGCACAAACGGAACACAACACAATGTAGACAACACAATGGAAAGTGAAACGTACACACACCCCGCTCCACACCGGGGACGCATGACCCTGCTGCGTCTTGTGCTCGTTTCGCGCTCTGCTGATGGCCACGGCCCCGAGCACGATGCTGGCCGCGCCGAGCCCCACCTGCAGCACGGACAGCACCAGCAGACTGCATACGATCTTCCGGCTGCTGCACATCCTCGCTCGGGCATCCTTCCCGCAGCTCCGGAGCAGTGCGGTCCGCTTCGGGCTTGGCCCACTTTAATCCATACTTCTTCACCTACTCACGTTGCGCTCACTCCTGTAGAAGTCCTGTAAAGTGTGAGTGTGCAGATCACTTCTGTAGACCCCCTATAGAGTATGAGTGTGCAGATCACTCATACAGAGCTCCTGTGGAGTGTAAGTGTGTGTATCACTCCTGTAGAGCTCCTGTACACAGTACCGCTGAGCGCATCTCTGCTCCAAATGAAGCCGCCTTCTCCGTGCACGCGCTGCTCCACTGAGGACGGATGACTACTGTAGCAAAGTGTTTACAGTGCATTATAAGACAGCCTCTCTTTCTCTCTGCACACACACACACACACACACACACACACACACACACACACACACACACACACACTCAGCCCCTCCTCTGGGTCATGGCCACTCACAGGTCTGTAGGAAGCATCGGAGGAGCAAGCAGATACAGGCTGCAGTTTGGATAGTTTTAGTGCTAATGCAGATGCACTTACAGTAGGCTATTAGAAGGCACACTGGAATGTGTGTGCCTGTGAATTACGCACTGCACTCTCAGTAATAAAGGTACCATACTGTACATTTCCTTGCACTGGCTCCCTGGGTGAAATTATAAGACAGAACATAACATAAAGACAGAACACTGAGCAATATTATACAAAAATCCTATTTACAAAAACCAAGGCTCATACAAATAGCAAAATTAAATAAAAATTAGATTTAAATAAAAATAATAAAAAAAAATCCAACAACACAGAGTTTAAAATGAGCAGGCATTCTCCAAGACTATATATACACACACACACACACACACACACACACACACACACACACACACACACACACACACACCATCTCCTCCTCAGGTAAGCAACGCGCACACACCCAGCCATCCACATGATGTAAAAGAAAACGTGATATATATATATATCACGTTTTCTTTTACATCATGTGGATGGCTGGGTGCGTATGCGTCACACTTACCTGGGGAAGAGATGGCACCAGGATGCACTGTGGGAAGAAGGCAAGCTGGTGGAGGCAGTGCGATGCGCTGGGCAATGTTCTGCTGGGAAACTTTGGGTCTTGGCATTCATGTGGACTTTGACACGTACCACATACCTAAACGTTGTTGCAGACCAAGTACATCCCTTCATGGCAACGGTATTCCTTAATGGCAGTGGCCTCTTTCAGCAGGATAATGTGCTCTGAGACACTGCAAAGATTGTTCAGGAATGATTTGAGGAACATGCTAAAGTGTTCAAGGTGTTGACTTGGCCTCCAAATTCCCCAGATCTCAATCCGATCGAGCATCTGTGGATGTGCTGGACAAACAAGTCTGATCCATGGAGGTCCCACCTTGCAACTTACAGGACTTAAAGGATCACCTGCTAATGTCTTGGTGCCAGATAGGAACATAGGAAATCTTCCCAGCAACCACATGGTTGAATACTGATGATAGCAATCAAGAGTCAAGCCTTTATTCCTACAAAATTAAATAAGGTGATAAGGTGACATGACATCACTGATGTACAGATGAGATAGCAGTGACTGCACTTTTATGTCAGTATCTGTATCACCCTCCAGAACAATGCCAGGGAGCGAGGCTGCCTATCTCACTAATGCCAGTGTTTCCTTGTCTGCGGGGACCATCAAGGGTGCATGTTTTGTTCCATTAGTGTCTTTAATCATGTGTTATACCTTTAATTAGCTTTTAGTGTAATGGTGCTTAAGGTAAAATTATGTATTTTAAATTATTTTTCAATAAGGTTTCCAGGTCAAATCCACACACTGGATGCAAATTGGAATTTGAATACACCCTGGATAGGACACCAGTCAATCACAGGGCTGAAAATAAACATGTATCCACTTGAACTATGTCTGAACGTGTCACTCATAAATAACAGAACAACAAACAAAACGTGAGATTGGAAAAGTTTAGACCACTACATGTTGTATGGGGATTATCTTGTACCGCACTGCTATCATGTTTCCATAATATCATCAGTAGAATCTCATTCTACTGTATAGTTGTATGAGCTAGAATCACAATAAATCTCTCTATTACTCTACTGCCAAGCTGGAAACACCAACAGAAAACGTTAAACACATTAATTGGAATCTTTATCAGGAAGAAATAAAAATGACCGCCCAGTGGCTTTACACATAGAGGGTCATCAATGGGAAAAAAGAAACACTTTTCTTTTTCAGAGACTACATTTGCACAGGGTGTAGACAATTGTGGAATTTTAGAAACCTTCTCCTCTCACAAGCACATATCAGACTTACTTGATATAAAACGTAAGCACAAGCCACTTTACTCTGTAATTCAAGAGATAAATCTTTCTAATATCTCACGTAGCTGAACTCAATCTGTACAAAACGTAATGTGAAGTACATTACATCCTGCTCCCACTTGGGGCATTCAACGTGTCATGTGTCCTGTGTAAATGTGATCCTGAACGTAAATGTGATTAGTTTTGTTTTGACTGCTCCTGGACTAACAGATAAGCTTTATCATTGCACATTACCATTTTAAAACAGCCCTATATCAGATTAGTAGGATTACCTCACTAAAACTGCACTGTGATCTTCCACACCACAGTAAATAAAGAGCAGTAAGGTCTCTCTCTCTCTTTCTCTCAGAGAGAGAGAATGTGTGTGTGTGTGTGTGTGTGTGTGTGTGTGTGTGTGTGTGTGTGTGTGTGTGTGTGTCACACAGTATATACACACACTACTGAATTTTCATTAAAAACAGGCCACGGTGCAAGCACTTGGTCTACCTACTATGCCCTTTGCGCATTTCCATTACAGAAATGATCCCTGAACTTCTCATGTGAATAATCACATGATTTGCATGAAAATTTTACAGATATAGTTTTTAGACACTCAAAATGTCATATTTCACATATTTTTCAAATATAATTATCTCAAGTTATTCAGTTTTGTTTTTCATAAGTTGTTACTACCTGGAGCGGAAATGGACTTAACAAATATTTAATATTTTCATGATATTTCATGAATCTAATATTGAAGTGGTTTGGGGGTCAATATATTTCACCATATTGTTAATGAGTTTGAATCCTAGCAATGCCACAGCCATCCGTGTGCTCAGGGCTGTTTCTGAACATTTAGGGGCCCTATGTGACAACCTTCTCAATGTCTTCCCTCATCCAAGATCATTTATATTCAGTAGCTTGGATGTGGAATTTCTGTATGTTCTACTTGTTTTACTCGCTGCTTGGGAAATACAGCCCAAAACTGTAACAATCTGCTTATTGTTATCATTAACTAACATAATTTAGACATGACTGGGTGAAATTAGGTAGTTTTATGGTCAAAACTCACACACACACAATGTATAATATTCTACAACCCCTGGCAAAAATGATGGAATCGCCACACTTAGAGGAAGTTCACCCAGCTTTTTTACTTTATAGCAAACA
>CM074967.1:5091715-5103472 GCA_037577455.1 Pangasius macronema | reverse complement strand
CATGCCATTAATAAAAAAAATGTCACTGAATTATTTTGATGTATGTTTCACAAAGCCAGAATGTTAAACTATTGAACCAAACCTTTTTTGTGTCATATCTGTGATTTGTGTTTTTTGCTTTAAAAAACATCCTCTAAGTGTGGTGATTCCATAATTTTTGCCAGGGATTGTATAATAAATATTCTATATATGGAAAAAAATAAATACATGCATACATACATGTATACATACAGTACATACATACATTTATATAATTGCCCTTGTGGTGTGGTGCCATTGCATACAAACAGGCCTGTGTGTTTTATGGCACAAATAACTACTAAATTGCTGGCCACACTAGATGTTACCTGTCCTTCAATGACATGCAAAATCTCACATTCCCCAACAAGCTCAAGCTATGCAAAAACTTTGGTATTTTACTTTCTAAACTAATTTTCCCACCTTCTTTATCACGTTCTTGCATGACTCTAAAAAGGCCCAGCTTTCTCCCCATCGATTAAATCAGTGGTTAGATTCACTTTGGGGCACTCAGCATCATAACTGACTCCTTGGCATTTTTCCTGTAACAGTATAATTGAGCACACTCTCTATGACAGCAGGTCCTGCATCCCATGGAGAGTGTGAGGAAAATACATTCTAAGTGGTGAAGTAGGCTAATTGGGTTGGGACAGTTTGGATGAGGACACAGCCCACGCACGAATACGATGCCAAGTTTGCTTTTTAAAGCTGTATCTATTTATCCATTCTCATGTCTAGACTACTTTTGGCAAGCATTAATCAAGTCACCTGAACAGATATAGTGCTAGCTGAAGAGCTTAGAAAGTGAAAAATGTTCACATCCAAGTGATAGAATATGATGATATGTAGTACTAGAGCTCTAGTAAAGACCACCATTGTCAAGTCCAAGAGCAGGACCAGCAAAGATTGAGTCAAGACCAAGTCTTAAGGGGATAGACACCAAGTCAAATGAAAACCGACTGAGTCGAGATCAAGACTGAAAACCACTGAATCCTTTTTGAGGCCAAGCCTCAAAAATTACTTCAACTGGTTGAGTTCAATTGTGCATTGTGCCAGTGATTAGACTGTTTTCTAGAAGAAGGGTTTACTTCATGCCAACCATTCTGCATTCAAAACGAAAAGACAACACCAGTTTTTGCTTGAGACTAAGAGCGTATTTAGCTAGACCAAATCCCAAGACTGAGACAAGTCCAAATACAAATGTCAGTGACAAGTCAAAGTCAACACAGAAGACATCTTGAAACCGGACTCGAGTCCTATAGCCCTATGTAGTACGCAAAGATTTTTGAAGATTTCTTGAGAAGTCAAATGTCCTTTTCAACTCTCATCATACGTTTTTTGAATAGCTACATAATTCCTGCTATATCAGTTTCATTATTTCCCTTGCTGTCAAAAGTTTCAATAGCTTAAATTGTGCTCAGCAATACAACCGGGCTAACACACTGATCAAACCACACTCTGTCATCAATCCAGGGGCTCTCAAACCATGGACTCCTTAACCTTCAGTACTTAGTACATATTTATAACATATCCAGATATCAGATATTGTATTGTAACCAAAGAGTGTTTTATTCTTGAACTTTCCACCTACAGAAAGTATCAGGTCCAAGTTGACATTATTTATAGATCTACTTGTTATTGAGTTTTGGATTAAACTCATTCAAGTCAAGTGACCAGTCAAACAAGCCACTATGGTAATGTAGCCATTCATTCTGTGCCAATAGAAAGAGTCAGATATTCTGTAGCCTTGTTCTATATATAGACTAATTATTTTGTGCCACCTCCACACTTTGACACTCAATGTCTAAAAACCTGGACAAGCCAGGTTGTTACATGTCACTAGTTGTGATGCAGGATGTCTGAAAAGTTTTTCACCTCGGTGCCTAAATAAACCAGGAGAATAGTTGTGACTAAGTATGAAGTGTGTTAGTACTCAATTATGCATGCATGGTCTGTGTTGTCATACTCTTCTCTTTTTCATGGGAACTCCATCTGGCTGAATTCTCACTATTGATCGTTTAAGACGATACGATACACTCCTGCTGATTCATCACATACCTTCTGGGTTAATGTGCTTTCTGCGTTCTATGCACTATCTCAAGCTTTCTTCCTGCTCTGTTCTCTGAACCTGGTGCTAAAAATAAAAAAAGTTGATTTGATTGTCAGCTTGGAGAGCCAGTGCAGAGCAGAGATCTGGAAATAGTAAGAAGGAGAAGAAAAACTGCTATTTTTAGAGCTCACTGACACTCAGTGTTGCACAATGAAAGAGAACGGGTGGAGTGGGAAGGCAGGGTGACGGGATTTAATCATATTGTTCACGCTGGTGTGTCAGAGGTTGCTTTGTCTTTTGTTAAAGACATAAGTGTTCTATAGAAAAAGAAAACCATGCTCTTTCTGTGTGTGTGTGTGTGTGTGTGTGTGTGTGTGTGTGTGTGTGTGTGTGTGTGTGTGCGCGCATGTTATTTAGCCCTGCTGGTATTTCTCTCCTGCTGTTCTGTTTCTCCACTCTCAGGTCATGTCTCTGTGCCATGTGACCTTCCATTAAAATCACAGCAGTATTTAGAAACACATCTAGCACAGAAGATTTTTTCCTTTCTTCACACACACTTTCTCACTAGGTTTTTGGTAATGCCATGACTAAATACACAAAAGACTTCATTGACATCTGGTGCGCTAACAAAATCTAACTTTTTTTTGCCAAGTGTTTATTTGCCATTTAGCTTATAATTTTGGAGCACAAGTAATTCATCGCTTTGAATTACACTATGTCTATATTTTTCCAGGCTACAAAGAGATTTAAGTGATGTCTGGTTATATTTAATAAGACTGCTGTGTAATATAATGCCAAAAGAAAATCAGAAAGCCACTATATATTTTTTTTGTCTGGGCCCCCCTAGTTTTAGGCATTTCAAGAATTCTCAAAAGTCTTTTTACAGTGTTGTTTAACTGTTAAACACTGTGTGTATTGTGACATAATACAGACAGCAGACAAATAAAAGGAAAAAAAGGTGGCTCTGGTATGTGGTGGGGGCATTTATTTATTTTGCTGTCGTGGTCTGAGTCCACTTGTCTCCTCAGAGAGAAGCATTACTGCAATACGACATCTTTATCCTGATGTGTGGACTCCTCCCCTCTCCACAGGGCATAGGGATTCACTGAATGGTTTGATATCTGTTAAAATGAAGTAAATCAACCTGACTGAACACCTACACCTTTTGAAGTGATATGTTCGACTGTCTACCACCATCATTAAAACACCAACTGGAGGTAAATCTTTTGGAAGAACGGTGTTCATCTTGTTCCAGTACGGCTCCAGAGACTTTTAGAATCGATGGCGAGGAGCACTGAATCTATTCTGGAGACCTGTAACAAAACCTTACTAAGACATTTTATGTTGTTTTTCCCTTTAATTTGTCACCTGTCTGTGGTGACAAATTAACAACAACTGGAGGCATTGAACAGAGAGTTTGAAATGGCTTTAAACTTGTTATCCTAGAGACTATAGCTTATACACACCAAAACACACCAAAAATGTGTGTGTGTTTTATTTTTTGCACAAAGATATAAGCACAGATATCAGGAAAGGACCTAATAAGTCCGTAATAACTTTAACCTCATATCAAAACCTAATAACTCTGTGTCTATCTCATTAATGCCACACTTTTCTGTACACATTATATTAAATAATCTGTTTATACTGAAATTCTATTTATCATGCTGTAGTAAAATCCTTACTAAAATTGTTGTATAATGTGAAAGTTTATAGTTTATAGGAATTTTATTTCTATCATAACCTCCACAATACTGATTTGGGATCTTAGCCATGTTGTCAGAGTGTACATTTCATTTAGGTTGAACTGATCCTTTAATGCTATACGGTTGTTACTGCCTAAGAGATCTACTTGTCAATTTTTTCCAGCTACAAGGCAATTCCTCAAGCTGGGCCTCAATCCAGCACAAGCAGCTGTTGTGAGCTCCAAGTCCAGAGCTGTGCTTAATGGACCACAAGGGACTTGGCCCATGTGCTTGTCCAATGCACTTAAGGCAAACAAATTATCGTTTGTGAGTGCCACGCGTGGGCTTGAGTTCCACTGACATGATAACTAACAATCTCCAGCTGCTGGATTAGTACACAGCCAGGACAGAACAGCTAAAACCAGGCCAAGTGTATAGTCTGATCAATGCAGTAAGAGAACAGATCTGTGAAATGAATGGAAATTGTAATGTTACAGCATACACAGACATTATATGTGTGCTTCCAATGTTTGAGGAAGAACCACATATGGGTGTGATGGTCAGTCGTCCACAAACTTTTGGCCATATAGTGTATCATGAATGAATACTACACAATTTCTGAATCAGTCATAGTTGCAGTTACACCCCAATGTACCAATGAGTTCTCAAATCTGATTGGTTGGAAGATAATATTAATTAATCTGTACATTACAAGCTGCATTTTTGTATTATTAACTTCAAGAGTGAGGAAAAGAAAGGAAGCGACAGTTTATAGCTGTGACAACAGGAACTACTTTGTCTTGTTTTACATTATACACATGATAAAACATGATGTGTTGATGATTACTAAATTAAAAATGGCTGCTGTTGGCAAATTACTGTGATATATGATTATTAAAACACTTGGGCACTTGCTGGCTTTATGTCGGATCATACCATTGTGTTGCTGACTATTTTCCTATAAGAACATTCTGTTATAATGGGGAAATATCTGGGGAACTCAATATTTTTTAAACAAAGCATAATTATTTAAACAAAATGTTCAGAGCATTTCCCCAGCACTCTAGAGGAAAAAAAAGGAACCTGAAACAGCTGCCACTATTGTTGTGGGAAAAAACATGATGTGCTCCAAAAACGACATTATGATGCCAAAACAAATACAACAACGATAAATCTGGGAAGCTTTCAGTGGAAGGAGAAAATTGAAGGAACCTGGTGCATAGCTCTATTCCCTGACATCAGATAGTCACATACAGGCCATACCTATAACACAAATCTGCAAGCACAGTGTTATTACCAACTTAAGCAGGTCTCAGACCACTTTGCTCATAAATATGGTTTCTTCGAGTAGCCCATGTTTCTGGTTTACAATCCCTTTGTTGTTCTTTATAACCACCGCAGTCTGAAGTGTGTGCTTCATATTTCTCCCACTCCTGGGTCATTTCCTCCAGTGCACACCTATGCTCTAGCTCTGCGTTTCATTTCATAAAGATTGAGCAGAATCATTGATTCCTTCAGAAATATTAAAGAGGCTCATTTAGAGTCTGGGTTTGTTTTTTCCATCCTAATGAGCTAGGTAGTGCTGATTAAAAAAATCCACTTACTATATACCATACACTGTTGAATGATCAAATCTAATTGTTCAGAAAATGATGATTAATTTTCTGTAACAGCAGTAAAACAAATCAATGTGTTTTATTAGTGTTATTAAAACTTTATTGTTTCTGTAGTAACAACTTACACAAAAAGGATGCTCCACATAAATGAATGAAATAACCTAACAGTAATTGTTCATTGTGAAAATTGTGAAGTTTTCTCAGAAGAGATGCTTATTTAGCATTTTTGGAGGGAATCTCCAACGTCAATGCTTTGTAACTCTCAGAAGTAAAGCTGTAACTAAGTTTTCTGACATAGGAATGTCTTCAGGATGGAGGAGTTTGCACATTGTGGTTTCTCTGTAACATTGCAAGCTGCATTTTTTTTTTGTCTTTTTAACATTTTTAAGGCATAAAATGAGACTAGTGCTGGTATAAATAAATGATACCAAGGAGTAACTTGTTTCATGGACATTGCACAGCATTAAATGTAGCTATAAATGGATAAAAAGTGCGACATGTCAGTCTGTAATAAATTTAAATAATTGTAATCAGTGGCAGATTGCTCTGAAATCATATTAGGATTAAATCATTGCAAGATGTGCTGGTATGGGAAAATAATAAACGTTGGGGGTGGTAACAGTAACCGACTGCATCACACCACCCTGTAATTAATTAGTTTCCTATAACAGCACACACTGTCCTTATTTATTCCTTACGTACAAACCACTACAAATGCTAAATATATATTTTTAAAGTGTTTTAAACAAATAAATGTTTGTTTAATTTTATGAACTAAAAGGATGGACAATAACCTTCCCAGGAATAAGTTCTGGAGGGAAATTTCAAGTAGTTGGAGGAGCATGAGCCAGACAACCATGACATCAACGTCAGTGATTGGATAAAATGTTCTAGGAACAAAGGAACATGTTCTACTTTAAGACACACTTTCATCCTCTGGGAATACAGAGCGAGTGTGAGCTCAAGCTGCAGAGTGACCTTCTTATAAACCATTTTCCGAGTCACATTGAAGACTATTGAATGTGTCGTATCAGGCTTTTCTTTAACTTTGTCCCTATACGAGTGTCAGTGAGTAAATAACGGACAGAGGAAGACCTTCTGGTGAGCACTAGATTCCCTGAGAGACCCCAACTGCATGGAAAGCTTGTTTTAGTATTGACTACCAACTGGAGATATCAATATAAGGCTGGTGTTGGATATATAACAGTAACCTTATTGTGTTTAGGTCAATTTTGTATTAACAGAGCAAACCCTATTAGACTTACAGTGGAATCTGGATAATAATATTTCTGCTAAAGCTGCATAATTGCTGACGTATGCACACGCTGAGCTAGAGATTGCACAGTAACTGTGACACTGTCACAATGTCTGTGAGTGAATGAAATGTAGTAGTCACACTTTTAGTTGGCATATTGATTCAGAAAAGGACATACGATGTCACATCACATATTGGATGTCAGTACATCAGCATTACATAAGCATTATCAGTAGCAGTCTATGTCCTCATCCCAGAGAGGGTGAGACAGGAGTGGTCTCTGTCTTTGTTCCAGCTTTGAATATTGCAGGGTCAAAAATAAAAAGTGATATTGTTAACCTCTAATGCTCCTTTCCTTTGCATTTCCAAAATCTAAGGTTCCAGTATCTATGCTACAGTAACAATGAAAAATGGCAGCCTGATCTCATGAAAGATTTGTATTCATACTAAAATGGGCTAATGTCTTTGGATTTGGCTTGAATTCATACAAATTAAGTCATATGAAAATGCTAATGCTAATACAAATGCTAACCCAACCACTCATCCTGACTTTAACCTTTATAACTCATCATACATCTTGACTTGGCACGGGAAGATGTCCAGGAAGGAGGGCTTTGTGCTTTCTGTGTAACATTACAAGCTGCATTTTTTTGTATAACTAACTTTAAGACAAAGTCAAATTTAAGGCAAATTGCTGTGTTATAAGAGGACACTTCAGAATGTGCTGCTGTAGGTAAATAATCAACCGTGTTGTATTTTATTCCTTACACATAAACCACTAGGAGTACTAAATGTGGTGTGTGTGTGTGTATACGTACAATAAACTGAATACAAAACCCAAACAGTGGGTAGTCTTGGAGCCTCACAGCTCCAGGGTCTACATTTGATCCTGAGCTCGAGTTACCGTCTGTGTCGAGTTCTCATGTTCTCCCAGTATCTGTGTGGGTTTTGACTAGGTTCTTCAGTTTCTTCCCACCTCCCAAAAACATACATATTGGTGGATTTGTTATGCTACAATGCCTGTGTATGTGTGTGTGTGTGTTTATGTGGCATTAAGGGTGTATCTCTGCCTTATGCCCAGTGTTCCTGGGATCTACTGCGACCCTGACCAGGATAAAGCGGTTCCTGAAGAGGAATGAATGAATAAATGAATGGATGAATTATAGTAGTAGTTTTAACCCTTCATCAGGTCAAATCATGTTTTTAAAAATACTCTTAAGTATGATATTTAAAAGGCCTTGAGGAGTCCATCTGGCCCTTACTATGGTATTATCTACCCAGATTTCCTCTCAATGAAACTGATTCTGTTAATGAACCACCAACAATATGGTGCAGAATTTCCTCTAAGCCATGAAGTAAAATACCAATGCAGCTTTATACAGACACACAGCTTCAGGATGCTCTCATCTCCCCATTGATCAGCCATTTCCTGCCTTGGGCGTCTGTGCGATAAACAAACTCCCCTAAGGCAAAGAAAGGAAGAGAGAGGAAAGGCAGAGGTGGAGAGGTTTCTTATTACCTTGGCCATGCGCTTGATATCTTACAGAAAGTCACTCTGAGTAACACAGGAGCAGGATAAGAAGCAGGCTGCTGCAGTGGGAGGGAGCTGATGGGCTGAATCCTCTGCTGGGGCCTCTGCAGGGAAACTTGCAGCCTATAAATCAATCAGCACACAAAGTGGACATATCCTTAACCTCCAGCTCACCCAGGCATTCAAATTAAAACAACCACATCGGACAGAGACTTTGTGCTTGAGCCACATGTGGCTGCACAGAAATAAATCTGTCACTTAGTACATCTTAATGGGTCCAGTTTTTCCAGGAACTTGCCCTATATAAATATATTGCAGCAGAATGTTGTGGTGGTGTTTGGTGACACTGAGCAGGTAAAAGTATACAGCTCTTCTAATAAAGAGCTCTGAAGCTGTGGCTCTTTTTGACATTTATTGTAATTGTAGGCAAATGCAATGGCAGTTAAATGACACTTCAAGTAAAATGATGTGACAGGATTTCAAGGGACGGATCTCAGTAACACGACATCAACTGTAAAGAGTCAAGGAGACGCTACAGTCTGACCTATCAGCTTCCCTCATTTTCTTTTGCAGCACTAATGAATTAGGCCAATAAAGTATCAAACAAATACTCATGTTATGTCATGTTATGTTGTGTTACACTGTGTTGTGTCATGTCATGTCATGTCACAGTATGGCATGACAGTATGTACGTATGTTGTGCTACACTGTGCTATGTTATGCTATATCATGTGATATCATGCTATAACTGTGATATGTTATTTTATATGTGATATGGTATGGTATCCAATATTGTTATGTCATGACATGTTATGTTATGTTATGTTATGTTATGTTCTATGTTACATTATGTTATGCTGCATCATATTATGTCATGTTTTGTCACAGTATGGTATGGTATATCGTGTCATGTTATGTCGTCATGTCATGTTATGTCATGTAATGTCATATCATATTGTGTTATACTGTGATGTATTATGTTTTACGTTATGCTACACTGTGTTATGTCATGTCATGCCATGTCATATCATGTTATGCTATGTCATACCATCTTGTAACTATGTTATGTTTTGTAATATTTTTCTGTAATATTGTTATTTTATAACAGTGTGGTATGGTATCCATATAATCTGTTATATTATCCAAAATTGTACCCTATTATGTCTATTCTTTAGGTCATTTTATGTTATGTCATACCATGTCATGTCATAGACGTGGGAGAATTGCTGAGCTTCTCTCTCTCTCTCTCTCTCTCTCTCTCTCTCTCTCTCACACACACACACACACACACACACACACACACACACACACACACACAGCATGTCCTTCATTTTGCAGGGGTGTCAGTGTGTGCACTCACTGGGGCACTCATATGACTGGAGGGGATTGTAAATAATATATCACCAACGTTGGAAAAAAACCTCTGCTCTTCAGTTTGGCCAGTGTTTTACTGTAATTGACACTTCCCTCTGTGCCATCTGGATATCCTAATCTCTTTGGGGTGTTGAGATTTTTCATCTCAAACCAATTACAGTGCAAAATATTTTCTTTCTTAAAGATGTGTTTGAAAGAGCTTTGCAGTACAAGTACATACACGCTTTGCAAAACCGTGTCTCTTTTTTTTCCTAATTGCAATAAAAACACTTTCTTCAGGATAACAGTTCTCTAGAGGCTGTTTGAGAATCTAATATCTTTGTTCTACTATTATTCTATTATTTCTGTTATTTGTTCTACTTCTGGTGCTTAAGTGGATGCAACTGAATAGCACCCACTTGACATGATAAATATTTGACAGCTTAGGACAGCTGGCCTGGTGGATGAGAAAAGCTGGCAATATGCATGTGTATTAATGGATTTTACGCCGCAGACATAATGCTCGGTCAGTCAGGGCAAAGGACATGCAGGTATGCCATGACTCAGGTGGCTCAGTCGGGATGAAAAGCTCTATGAAGGACAAAACATTGCTGAATAGCTGTTCTGTCGGCCAGGGGTCAAATCATGCCTGAGTCAACTCACACTCCCCCACAGCACCACACGCACACACACACTTACACTCTCCCACACACAGTGAATTATAACTTCTTACAACAGGACTGCAAAAAGTTATTACAATATTATGACTGTATGCTTTAGTCAAATAACAAAGGTGAAATTTAAATCCAACAGCATGACATTTCAATACAATTTAATGTAGTTGATTACAAATTATAATTATAAAATAATGTAATTTATTTTGCTTAATATACACAGTAAGAAAGTGAATCTAATGAATCAGTGAGAAGCAGAGTAATAGTGGTAGGCTAAGCAGACATGACAAGAACTTTCAGATGGATGTTCATACTTGACTGCACATTCATAGGAAATGCATGGTTCATTTAGGTCAGCATTTAGGTCAGCTCCTCAGTCTTAGCATCCAAATCTGACAAAAAACAAACGTGAAATTCTCCGGTCAGAAGCCTGGCTTCAGATATCAGCCATGTGGTTGCAGAATGTGGTATTTAGACAGAATATATGATGATGTAAGACTGGGCACCACACCAAAAACAAAGAATTAAAAAAAAAATACCATGTTTATAACCTCATGATTCAGCAACGTGGAACTTTGTATGCATTTGATCCCACAATTAAATTATATTGCTTTCATCTTTGATAAAAGCTTGGATAAAGCAACTGGTAAGGTCCCTGAGAAGAAGTATCGAATGCATTTGCCTTGTGTAAACATACTCAATGATTTCCATTAAACATCTATGACTGGAGAGGTTTGTTTTCTGAAAGGGAATGTGTGGAAATGAAAAATGCTGACACCCACTGTCCTTTGTGCATGAGTTGTGTGTGATGTGATTGGGTCTCATGGGTGAGGGCCTTGCGTGTCTTGTGAAAGCCAGAGGGCAAGACATGATTAGGTCTCTTGAGCCTGGAAAATAGTTCATGTCAAAGACTTAGTTGAACATGAGATGTAGAAGAACAAGCTTAACTGAAATGTAAATGTACATATTTAAACAGCTTACGGTATGTTTAGCCATCATATAATACCATAGAGAAGAGAAAATCCACTTTACTGAAGGTTTGTGGATTAAACCATTCATTATCTTTTAATTCTCTATGATCCATAGAGGATTGTAATTAATTACCTGGTTGCATTATTAATCAGGGTTATAATTGGATCATTTGAACTGCTCCAGCTTACTGCAGGTGCTTTATAAATTCAAAGTGAGCCTGGAGGTGTCCTGTGTGGTAGCCTTCCAGGAGGAGGTATGTTGTTAGGCTTAATTTGAGCGCTACAATTAGAAATCATCATCAATGCCTGAATACTGGACCACAAACAGAGACCTTGGGAAAATGCTTGAGACAAACACTTACACACAAACAAAGGAAATCTGAAGTAGTTGTACTATTAATGTTATGACTGTGGCAGGGTGGTGTAGTGGTTAACATTGCCATCACACAACTTCAGTCCTGAGCTTGGGTTACTGTCTATGCGGAATTTTGTATATTTTCCCAATGTTTGCCTGGGTTTCCTGTGGATTCTCTGATTTCCTCCCACTGTTGAAAAACATGCTGTGGTAAATTGCCCATAAGTGTGAATGCGTGTGTGCAGGGTG
>CM074967.1:5028722-5076356 GCA_037577455.1 Pangasius macronema | reverse complement strand
TGTGTGATACTGGTTCTGACTCCACTGATTCCAAGTGCAGTTGCAACCTCTAAGTGAAATCATCAAACTTAAATGCAGAATCAATTAAACTTTAACCTTGAGGCCTGATTATAAGACACAAACCATATTTATGATTTCTACATATCCCTTCCCTTTTTGCACTCTGTGATATGTGTTAGCATTATGTACTATAATGCAATTATATCTGACAAAAAACACTAATGCAATAGATGGGTAATAGATGTTTTTTCTCTGAAACACAACAGAACCCATGGAGAACTTTGTAAATTCCCTCCCTTAGGTTGTCCAAGGTGAGGTTATGTTTCCTTATTTCAGTTCATCATGGCCTGGATGACTAAAAACCTTTACAGACATTATACTTTCAGTGTGCTAGTAATCCTAATAAAGAGGCTCACTACACACTGGCATTATACTGAGTACACTGAAAATCCAATTCAATAAACTAACATTACTTAAAATTCCTAGTTAATGCATATTTACTGCTTTAAGTAGGAATTTTAAGTAGGCATCAGTACAAACTATAAACTTGAACAAGTCCATGAATGCCAATCATTGGGAAAGTAAACTATCTAGTCTACTACTTAACATTGCACTGTTAATAAACACTAGTTAATTGACTGGAGTGTGTGAAGGCAACAAATGAATGTGAAAATCAGTTATGTATTAAACTGCACAGTCAATTAAAGCATTCATATATCACATTTTAATGCAGGGAAAGGTCATTTCCTGTAAAGCTGTAAACCATATTACTCATAGACTCTTTTATTTCATCATTACATGTTTAAGGTAAAAATTACAGGTCTATATGTACAATATCGAGCTTCCTGAATAAAAAAAAACCTTCTCATGCTTGGTTCTTATGCATCAAAAGTGTAATCAAATAGCGAGTTTGAATGCGTAAAGGTCACAAAATTGCTGAACATAAAAAAAAATCCTTTTTTATTATATAAAAAATTCCAGGCTGACTGTTTTAAACTGTTCATGCAAAAAACATCCAGTCACATATAAAATATAACACTATGGGGCTTAACAAAATTATTCAAAATGCAACAAGAGTATTATAAAGTTGCCTGTATATTGCCGTCACATTAAATTTAATTATATTTTATTAATATGAGGTGGCACAGTGGTGATCACCCCACAGCTCCTGGGTCCCCGGGTCAATCCTGAGCTCGCTTCTGTGTGCAGTTCCTGTGCATGTTCTCCGTGTCCACGTGGGTCCCTTCCGGGTTATCCGGTTTCATTCCTAATCCCAGAAACGTGCTAATAGGAGGAATGATGTGTGAGAGAGTGTGTGAGTCTGTGTATGTGTGCACGGTACCTTGTGATAGACTGGTGTCCCATCCAGATTGTGTTCCAGCCTCAGACCCAGTGCTCCTGGGATTAGCTCCGGGTCTGTTGCCTCCCTGACCAGGACAAAAGTGTTACTGAAGATGAATGAACCAAAAAAGACAAGAAAGAGAGTTACAGGAGTATGATAGTATTATTAAAAAGCTTATGGAAGTCCTTTACATAAAATGTAATTGCATTTTGTCAACATGTTTAAGAAGGAAGAATATCCTTGTAGAATCCGTGTAAGAATAAAATGGCTTCAGATAAAATGAAAAGATAAATTTGTTTTTCTCAGGAAGAAAATCAGCCTTTTTTTATTTTATTTTATTTTTTAGCTACATGAATGAGTATGTAAACGTCTCATTGCAGAAACTGAGCCCCGAGTTGCGCGCGCACTCCGCCTACCGGCAGCACGGTGCATGAGTCGGTAGTGAGGGGGCAGCGGCGTTACCATGGCGCTCACGAATAAAGGCGCGCGTGCAACCTCACTTTTAAACGGCCACGAGCGAGCGCGCGAGATGACCGGCGCAGTGAAAGAGCACGGCTATCATTATCGCTTTTCATTCCCGTAACAGCAGCACGCTGATAAGGCCGCGGGGCCGCTCTCTGCCCGTCACCACCACCTGCGCGTGCGTTCGGGCTAAATGGAGGAACGGTCCGGACTTTCGTTCTTCTTCTCCACGAGCGCTCGGCTCGAACAAAACGGGCTTTGTGGCTTTCTTCCCGTGATAATCCGATTTTATTTCGGGGGGAATCTGAACGCCGTTTGGGATTAGGCGGTTACTGGGGTAAATGCGTTACGGCGCTGTTTGAGAGCTCGCTGCTCGGTCTTTTGTTTCACAAGAGTCTGACGTTTTCCCTCAGAAGTCTCGGTCTCGGTCTCGAGTGCAAACTACCTGGCGCGGAATCACTCCGTTCTCCAGTGCTGCTATGAGTTCCTGGCTGCTTAAATACTGTGACCTCGTTCTCCGTAGTGCGGTGCTCACTGCTGTGTTCGCCTTTGCATCCTCTCATTCGGGTGAGTAACAGCATGGACGAATTTCTTGGGAATAACACAATGACTCAGTGACTCCCCAAGGATCCTAGCTACATAATGTGAAGTTTTCATGTTAACAGTGAGGAAATGTATGATCAGAAGATCGAGTCTGAGGCAGTAGATAAGGAGTGGTATAGTCCATTGTTGGGGACATGCATCACTGACATGACTATCTGTGTTGATAATTATAAGAACAGTGCATGGAGTGTTCACACCCTGTATTGTACTAAAAATGAAATACAAGCATTAATGTATGTATATTAACTCACATAAATTTCCAGACTAAAGATAAATCATTTGTGATTTTTTGCAACTTTACATCATGTTTTGCGATGACACTGACTCTGTTGTTCAACTTATCATCAATGACCCTTTAAACTTTTCAGTTGTACAGCATCATTGACACAAAACCAAAACATACATACAGGTTTACTACATTCTAGATGGGATGTCAGTACATCACAGGGCTCCATGCACATACAAGTTCACACACTCATTCACTATAGGGGCAATTTAGAGAGCCAGTCTACCTACTGGCATGTTTTTGGGAAGTTGGAAGAAACCAGAGAACCCAGAGGAAACTCACAAGGACATGGGGAGAACATGCACAGATATTCCACACAGCTCAGAATGGGACCAGGGAGCCTGGAGCTGTGAGATGGCAGCGCTAACCTCTGTGCAGTATTCATGAACTTTCATTTTTTAACTTTCAAATTTTTGCTTAACAGGTGCACGGCTATTCAACTTCATTCAGTGTACTGTATGTTTTAACTCAACACTTCCTCAATGCCTAGAATTCCCCTGCCATGCAAATGTTTTATTCTTTTACCACTTTTAATCTAACAAAGTGCTTGTTACTGAGGTAATGAACTGAAGTCAGGTGTGTGTGCAACAACTCGATATTGTTTTAACTGAGCCCCTAAAATTAGATGGGCTTCCATGATGGAGAAAGGTTTTCAAAGCAAAAATATTGAGCTTTGTTCCTTGGTTTGAACATCTTGTCTTTCATTTTTTTCCTGCATTGCAGCTGATAATAAGTGTGGGTCACCTCTCGTCTCGACATGTCAAGAATGCCTGAGCCGTGGACCAGATTGCGCCTGGTGCTTTCAGAAGGTAGTGTTAAGACTTCAACAATGAGTTGTCTGTCTTGTTTCTCAGTGCTTTTTAAAACTTTCCAATCAGATATGCTAGTGTTTAGTCTGATAGGCAATGACCCTGAGGAACTCCACTCTTATACCGTTGTTCCTTCCCCCAGCACTGGTTCTGCTGGCCCTTAAAGGGCCGAGAGCCCCTTTAAGCCCCAACAGCCTCTTAAACAAGCTGCTTAGGGCTGGTGTGGCCGTGGGAACCCATTTAAATGGGCTAAGAAGTCTGGAAACAGAGGCTGCAAAGTCAGGTGCTTTCCCAGCCCACACACAGACCATGACTGCCCACTAATCTGGATGGGGCTTCACACTTTGACAGATATTTTTGACCTCGTAAAAAGGTGCATGATGAAAGACATACTACACTCTGTTCAAAAAGCTGCGGTATCTTTCAATGCTTATTTTAGTAACCTTTTTACTCCTACAGACACACTCTGATCAATAACACAGTTTAGTCATTTGTTGATGGAAAGATTATGGCTGTTTGTTCCACCTTCTACAGTGTATGTTTTATTTTTAAAGAGTCTCTAAAATCTGTGCACATTCCATAAACCATTATAAAATAATTAGAGATTTAATCTGTGGTGGCAGTTAATTTTCCAATGACATTATCACCATTCTAATTAATAGTATACTATTACACCATACCATACTGTAATAGACATCAATATTAACATTAAGCACACTATATAAATCAGTGTTTGTTGATTGACATTTATTTTGTTTAATGTGAAGGAGTACATCAATGACTGTTGTGGGTGATAGGAAAATAAAAGATGAGCTAATTATCAGTATACATAGACACAATTATTTGGGGTGTCTCAGGACCCAAACTGCACTTGTAGTGCTTGGTAAGGGGTGAACTGGAGGAAGTACTCTGGGTGCGAAAAGCCTAGGGGGATGGTGGGAATTTCCCCTCCACGGTAGGTGATTAGGTGGTTGAATATTTATTGTAATACAATTATTGTTGTTGGTAGGTGGCCAGTCATTATTTTTTTCATTGTCGTTCTTGATATTATGTGACATTTATCATGTTAACGCAGGGCATTGTCGCTTTCAGTCTTTCACCAGACCAGTACAGGTTTTATCTTCTGTTCCAGATTTTTTTTTGTTAGGCCTACTGGTGAAATTTTCACATGAGCTAGCCTAGATCAAGATGGATCCAAGATGTTACAGATTAGTTGGGATAGATCTGGGAACTTTATTCATCTGCAAAGGGCCAATGTGGCTGCAGATTTTCATTCCAGCCACACCTGATTCCATCTGTTTCATCAGTTCATTTTTACCCAAAAAGATCTTTACAAATAAGATTGATGATCTCTGGGATAGATGGCTGACGTTGAAATTCGTTCTATGGCAGAATGTTTCAAAGTGTAATGCCTCCTGGGCCTGTTAATTGCTGAATTGATTCATAACAGTAAAATCAATTATTTTCTGTAGTTGTAGCCTACAGTTTGGGAATTGTAGACTGTGCGTTTGATATGTGTTTGATGAGAGTAGCGGTATAGAAATTCTAATTAAAATGCTCCCTCCTGTCCCAGCCTGGTATGATTATATGACAGTCAAGTATTTCGTTATTAAGGTCACACTTAACGTCCCTGTCTGACAAAACAAATGTGTCTGGATCTGTAAGAAAGCAGGAGCTGACTGGCCTCCCTCTCACACTGAAGGTTAACTAGGAATCAACATTAACTTTTTAAAGGATAGCAAAAATAAGTGTGACAGTATTATTATTATTATAGTGATGGTTAGGGAAGGGACCTCCAGCAGTCTAAGGCCAGGGTTCTATACATATACATACTCAAAATGACTACATTTTAGTACCATGTGTTCATGCAGTGATTATTCGTGCAAATCCAAAAAAAATGAACATGATAATTATGCTACATAAATTTATTATAATGATCATGTTCATTTTTTGGACATCAATGACTAGAAGGAAGGGTGAGTGTTTGATACAATACCAATGTAAATGGTGGGGGTAGTACGAGAAGCAATGCACCAAACAATGCAAGTGTGGCAGTCGTTTGTGAAATATTATCTCAGTTGTTGAACAAGATTGATTTAATAGCCTGGTATCAAACTCTGTTGGTGCCACTGCCATTGTTTCTGCCAAATTTTCAAGATATCCATTGGTGGAATGAACTTCCACTACATGTCTGAACAGCTGAGTCACTCCCTATCTTCAGACAATGACTAAATACCTACCTCTTCATGGAGTACTTATAAATAAGCTCTTAAAAATTCTTGTGTTGTTTGTGTGTTTCTTATCCTATATTACCTCCCCAACAGTGTTTTTAGATTGAAAGGACTCTTAGTCTGTGACCTAGTGAACCAGTGAATCCAGTATCTGGATGCATTTATTGATATTATAGACACTTTAAAGCACTTCTGTAAGTTACTCTAGATAAAGGTGTCTGCCAAATGCCATAAATGTAAATGTAAATAACTGTGGTCTAAGTGTTTGCCCAATTGTCTGAAGATGATGAGTTTGAATCCTAAGTATGCTACAGCCACCCGTAATTGGAACGGTATTTGGCCAAGAGAGTGTAATTGGACCTATTTACTAGGTGGTGGGGATAGTCTTCCTCTCTCCCCTGTCAATCAGATCAAAACTAGCCAATCATGGTTGTCTGGCAGCTTGTGTATACAGAAGACATCATTTAGCACTCCGTTACAAGTGAAGTACATTTTCTATTATATTGACTATTGAGCAACATTTTGGAAAGATGTGGAGGCTTTAGACGTCATGTGTTGGACAGACTGGTAGATGTTGTACTGACTACAACTTCTGCAGAACGCTGCGGCAAGTCTTTTGACTGGAACCAAGAAGAGAGATTATATCTCTCATGTTCTGGCATCTTTTTACCGGTTCCACATAATACAGAGTAGAATTGAAAACACTGCTCTTTGTTTTTAAAGACCTCACTGAACAGTCACCCACTTACTGTATATCTCTGATCTTTTCCACTGCAATTCCACCCCCAGAAACCTTCTTTCTGTTCCAAGATCAAAGTTCCTGTCTCAAAGGAAAAAGGATCGGCCCTTCTCTGTTGCTGGGCCCAGGGTCCAAAAGTCACTGTCACTTAGCACTACTTCGGGCGCATTAAATCCAGGCTAAAGACACACTTCTTCAGTCTGGCTTTTGAGTCAGGCTTATTGGAATGTTATTCCAGTCAGTGGTCAATTTAATTACATAATAGACTTTTTTTTCTGTTTAAGTAATGCGCTAGAGTAAAACCATATCCCTGCAAACCAGTGCAGTATTTTCAATAAAAAAAAATCCAATGAACTATCTGTTGTCTTGGCTATTGGCAAAACACTGCCTGCTTCCATACTTTCGATATGTACTACAAATATGTGTATTTTGCTGTAACAGAGCTTTCTGGATGGAGTGCACGTTAGCAAGAGATGCGATTCTGCTGCTCAGCTTAGGCTTAAAGGCTGTGGGGAGGAGTTTATTGAGAATCCTGAAGTTAAAGTGGAAGTAAACATGACACTGAGCAGCTCGCAGGTGACTCCTCGAGACATCTCCATCCAGCTGCGGCCAGGTAAGGAACAGCAAGATGAGACAATTCTAACACCTTTGAACCGCTTTCTCATTCTGTTTTCATTCCGTGCCTGCTTATACTCGTTGGTGTGTTATGTCATTATACAGTAGAGTATCACTTGCTCTGAAAAGTGTCTGGTAATGATATCACTTCCTGTCTCAGGCAGTGAGGCAAGCTTCATAGTGGAAGTGAAGCAGCTGGAGTTGTATCCAGTAGACCTGTACTACTTGGTGGACGTCTCGGCCTCCATGCAGGAGAACCTGGACCGGCTGAAGACCGTCGGAGTTAACCTTTCCCACCGCATGAAGGAACATTCCAGTGATTTCCAAGTGGGGTTTGGATCATTCGTGGACAAGCCAGTGTCTCCCTATATTGATGTGCATCCTTCGAAAATCAGTAACCCTTGCAGGTAAGCAGAGTTTCTGAATCATTTGCTATCATTTCATAGCCTTCCAAAATGCAAGGGATACTTCAATTTAGCATGTATGTCTTTAAGGATACAGATTATACCTGGTCTTAAGTTCATAATTTTCTTGTGGTTAAGACTTGATCTTTGTTTAGAAACTGACCCATATACTCCCAGATTTCTGTGGTTTAAGGGTTTACTAAGGGTTTAAAGGCAGCATCAACCAACAAATAAGATAAACAATAATGTATTCTGTATAGTCATTAAAAACAGATTAAATAACATTGTTGCAACATCGTAGTGTCTCCACACTTAGTACTTCCATTAATTCCAAAGCAGAGTTTTATTTTGGAAAAGGCCTGCTTCAGAGAGTAAAGCAGATAGGAAGCAGGTGCAGGATGAGCACTGCTTTTTACTCCCACTCTCAATGGCTTGATTAGTCACCTGAAACAAATGTAGCTTTGTGCAGTTAGCTGGAAATCTGTCATCCTATCAACATGACCTACATTTCACGTGTTCTCTGAGAGTTCAGGTGTCCCCTTGCATTATTGCATTAGTTCCAAATAGCCTAAGATTGGGTATAATATATACATATTGTGTGTGTGTGTAGGTGTGTGTAGGTGTATATATATATATATATACTTCAAAGAGCATCTCTTTATTCCTGTTAGCATTTTGCTCAGCACATCTCCGGTCCAAGAGACCAAGGCCTACTTCTAACGTGACATGCAAAAGACCTAATAATTAACTTATTAGCTTAAGTATGTTGTGAGAAGTAGAACTGTCAGCTGACAGATGTGTGACAAAGGAAATGTGTGGATCCATCATGCTGTGGGGGCCATTTATTTATTTTTGTCTCATGCTTTGGCTGTACTTGTCCTTTTAGAGGGAACTACAAATCAATATAAAGGTCTTCTGAATGATCACCTTTAACTTATGATGAAACTTAAATGGTTTGATGTGTATGAAAATGATGTAGATCAGATGCTATGACCTTCACACTCACCAGATCTCAACGCAACCAAACACTTATGGGAGAATGACATGTTACATAGCACGCTCCATCACTATTATCAAAACATTATCTGAGGTGTCCATCCATCCAGTGCAGTTCCAGAGACTTCAGTTCGGTAGAATCTATGGCAGTGAGTCCACTGAAGCTGTCCTGGAGGCTTGTTTTTTTTCTAACTAATCAGTTGCATCAGTTATGTTGTATAAGGTAGATGGTAACCTTTTGGCTAACCAGTGTCTTGTTCTGTACCAGATTCTGACTCAGGAGTTTTGACTGTAGAATTGAAACCGAATTACAATAAGTAAAAGACTTCATGCTTTGTGTAGATACAGGATGTTATATGAGGATTAACCTCTTACTGTAAATTAACAGCCAGCTTATATTTTAACCACATAAAATCTTTTGCCAGGACATAGCATATACAGTCAGGTTCATAAACATTTGGACTTTGACAAAGTTTAAAGTTTTTGTAATTTTGGCAGTCCAAAGTATATTATACCACAGTATATTGGAGTTGAAATTAAATAAAGAATATAACTCAAAAGTGCAGAAAATCAGCTTTAATTTGAGGTTATTTACATTCAAATCATGTGAACAGTGTAGTAATTACAGCACTTTTCATATGTGGCCCCCTTATTAAGGGAACAAAAGTAAACAGACAGTTGACTGCTTAGCTGTTCCATGGCCAGGTGTGTGTTATTCACTCATTATTTCACTTACAAGTAAGCAGATAATGGATATAAAGTTGATTTCAAGCGTGGCATTTGCATTTGGAATGAATGTTCGTGTGGCGGTCTGGGGAAAACCCAACACGTGTAGCTGTGGCTGAATTCTGGCAATTTGCTTGGTCATCTTGTCTATACTATCTTACAACAAAGATCATGTTGTGTAAGGAGCCAATTTAACAAACAGTAAAAAGAATCAGTCTTCCTAAAGATGTCTAAATCCGAGCTAGCTCATAAGTGTGATTTCCTCAATTGATAGGTGAATCTGGAATGATTGACAGTTGTGTAAGTTGTGTAGGTTCTCCAGTATTAGATGGCACCCTGGAAGCCCCCTTCCCCCATCTCACATTAGTCTCCTCTCCTATTTCCCACATGAAAGTTGCACTAATATGGCACCCTTGCTTTCTGTCAAGGTAAATGAAGAGTGTTTTAAATTCATTAATGTTAAATTAAAAAAAAATCAATCAACGCATGTTTTACTTAACTAACACTAGACAATAAAGGTGGTAACCACCAGGCAAGCGGCAGCTCCCCACCCCTCACAAGAGTCCTGTGCTTACTGTAAAACCCTGTATCTCCGCAGTTTTTACCTTATGCAAGTGAAAGGACTAACAGGCGGAAATGTACTGTTTTTATGCTACCATCCAACACTGTGGCTGGACTACACAATTTATTCCTCTTCAGAGGTGGCAGGACTCCTATCAGCATAAACTATGCATGGAAATGAGATGTCTCTAACCATACACCCAAGACTAACATGGTATGTAGGTGTGTGTAATAAAGTGACCACTGAGTGTGATTAAAAACGTTGCTTATAAAAACCCCAGTGTTGTTGCTGCACCTGATGCATCCATCAGTGTCACTGATGCGCTGAGAATCGTCCATCAGTCAGTTAAATATCTGGTCTCTTTCTACTGATGGATGTGGTAAAAGAGGGATGATGAATTGTGTATAGCAATATGGTCAGTAATTGTATACACAAGAAGGTGAAAGTGATGAAATGGGAGGTGGCTTTAGATATGTTTAGATGTTCTGACCAAAGATTACTTCATGTGCTTAAAGAATGGACTACAAGCTACAGATTATTTATCAAACCCTACATGTGCATATGAATCCACACATTCCAGAAAGTCTGTGTGGGTTTATTTTTAGCATAGCAGAGTGAATTTTTTTAACATTACAGAAAAATGCCACCGCTTAGTGGACTAACCACACGACCCCCCTGAAGTAGGCCCGGGGAGCACCAGCACATTCCATGATGATCTCATCTGTTGTAATGTGGGAATCTGCTGTGGAGAGGCTCATGTAATCTTTTTTCCTTATACTGCCTGTCCACTTTGTTTATCCCTTTTCACCCTGCCCCCCTACTCTTCTTTCCTTCATTCCTTCCCTTGCCTTTCCCAATTTCCTTTTCTGTTTTGATTTCATCACGTTGTCTCTTTTATCTTTCTCACTCTAGTGATTATGAGGTTAATTGCCGGCCAGCCCACGGCTTCATCCACGTCCTGCCCATCACCGACAACATGACAGAGTTCAAGCATGTGATTCAGCAGCAGAGGATCTCTGGGAACATGGACACACCAGAGGGAGGCTTTGACGCCATGCTGCAGGCAGCTGTGTGTCAGGTAAACACTGAAGCCTGAGCGTCTGACGTTCAAAGTGTGTTACCACGGTGGCCTGAGAGATCAGTGAGGTCTGGCGCCTTCCTCTTTACTGTAACTTCATTTATAATGGACGTCAAATTGGCAGCTCTTTAACATTTTAAATATGCGACTATATAACAAATTGAAAGCTTTAACTGTTAACATTTGGGTAGTGGTATAATTCAGTTTAAGATTCTGATCTACTCAGTGAAAGTTTGTGAGTTCAAATTAGAGGTGTATACTGGGACTGGGAATGAGGTGGTCAAATATGAAGCTCATGGGGTTAAAAAGGGGCCACGTTCATTACAATGAGAGTGTACTGGGTGCTTGTGGAATGTGCAGTGACACTTCTGCAGCATTAATTTATTCATCCTTAGCAGCCTTTTTAGCATTGCAGTCGTTTGAATCACTGATTTGATTATATATTAGGAAACAGATCCAACTATGTTCATTAGAAAAAAATCCCTAGCAGGTAAAAAGAAAAATATTAAACTCAGGAGGTGGCAGGATTGGACAAACTTCTGTCTGGAGTGGGCAGGAGTGAGGTTTTTTTTGTTTGTATGGTGTGTGTAGAGAACAAGTATAGGGTCGTGACGGTCACTCGATGACAAACGGGAACTCGGAGGCTTTTAACTGTTCAGTTCTGTGCTTGGATTGTATTATGCCTTAATTGTAAATCACTTTGGATGAAAGCATCTGGCAAGTGAATAAATGCAAATATGATAGGCGGGGGATAAAGGCTTACAAAACTGCTCTTATGGAGCTTCATCCAGCTTTGTAATACTCAAGCAATAAATGATTAGTTTTCCTGAGGGTTTTGTGGTCTCCATGCTGGATCCATCAGAGGTACTTCTGAGGCACTTTTGTGTTTACTTTAAGCTACAATGAAGACATTGCTAAAACATAACCACAAGTTCTTCCTCCTGAGAGAGTAGATCTGTCACTAAAAGTATAAATTATACATATTTGGAGCCTTATTTACAAATATACTTGATTTAAGATTTTATGGAATCATTCTACAGAAATAGGGGCTTCATAAAAACATTTATTGATGCATCAACAACTGCCCATAGACTTCCATTATAAGTGAGTGTGAAGTAAACAGTGATTCAAAATGTTTTCCATTTTCTTTCTCACTACAAGCAAATATGTCGCAATTTTTGTCCATTGTAATCACACATACACTACAGATGCAGTAGATAAGCAGATAATCCTTTAATGAGCCCCTGTGGTTTCTGTCCAAGTTCATGTCAACACAAGTTGAAAAGCATTTGTAAATACAGAGAGAGTGTGTACAGAAATGAGCTTGACTCAGCAGCAGGTTCGATAATTCCTTGTTTTTTGTGGGAAATTGTACATGGAGTTGTGTTAGTACAATAAAACTTGCATAATAACCGTTTTCATGTTGTGGTTGGCTGAACTGGCAAGGCTGGTTTGGAGGCCACACAGTTACAATTTAAATGCAAGTACTTCAATGGAAATCTTTTTTATTCTTGGCTTAATTGTTGTTCAAAAACACACAGAGTGTTTGCAGTGTTTGCCTGAGTTTTGTTTGGGCTTGGTTTTCCATTTTGGCTCCATTTTCAGGTCAGGCATTTAACCTAACGTCTCCATTAAAAACAATCCTAGATAAAGTGCACTCAAGTACAAGGCCTGATCTGTATCCAGAAACAAGTCCTTTTAAGTCTTAAGTTGTGATGGCTAACTTTAGACTGCCGTCACCGCACAAGCTTGCGAACAATGCATGGGAATGTATGTGTAGCAGTACACATTACGCATCCCCCTCAGAGAGCGCTAGTAAGGACTCGTCATGCAGCACATTGGGAGCCTGAGTCATTCAGTTTCACTGGTGCTGAGATTGCTTTTTTAATGACATCATCAACAGCAGCACCCTCTTTACTGTTGTTCTGCATAAATATGGGTGTGATTTAGGGCAGCAGTAAGGGGTCAGAAATTCATAGTTGGCTGACTATGCCTTAAATCACAAAGAAGCTTTTGTGTCCACCTTTTGGGTTTTTCCATGAATCACTGTGATATGGTTCGGATATGAGCTTGAATAAATAGCAGGCTTGATAACTCCTACAGCTCTGTGCCTCACTTTCTGTCTCGTTTTCTCACTCAATACTGGAATAGAAAGTAGAAATACATTGAGAATAATTAACTAATTGTTTACTTATAATATCTGACTAAGCCCATCTTTAATACTCACCTTAGATCTCTTTCTTGCTCTGACTTCCTTTCTCTTTGTTTGCTGTGTGTAATGGCCCCAGTGCTCAGCATATGAGTGTGTCCTAGTAAGCAGTTGCACAAACCGGAAGGTCCCCAAGGATGTACAAAGATTTTCATCTCAAATCAAAAATTTTATTTAGTGTCAAGAACATTACTTACCTATCGAGTGTACAGTCTATGTAGGCTTGCTGGATCTTTCTCTGACATAATGCCTGCTTTTAAACATGAACACGGAAGCTAAACAGCTTTCATAACCCTAAACAGGGGTCACATTGTTAACTCTAAGCTTATACAATAAGGTTAACCTACAGATGACAAGTTATAGGTGACAACATTCAGCCGTTTGTAGAATCCTGCTACTTAAACTAAGATTTTTTTTTCTGTGTGTTTATGGTAACATGTGGTGAGAAGCAGGATCTTTTACGTAATTGAGTCATACACGAAATAACCCCATTTAAGTTCTTAGTATTAGGTTCAGGTATTGTTCAGTTCGTGACAAAATTAAAGAAGGATAATCCATATTTAAAAACCACAGGCAAGAGCTGAAAACCAGATCAAATGGGGAAACAAGAAAACAAGGCCTGGAAATACTCAAGACAAATGTGCATGCTAAAGGATTATAATTAAAGCAGACTGAACACGGATACTTTTAGAAAGACAGTTCTGTGTTTGTTTATCATTTTTGCAGAAAGACATTGGCTGGCGTCCTGAGGCTAAACACCTGCTGCTGGTCATGACTGATCAGCCATCTCATCTGGCACTGGATAGCAAACTGGCGGGCATTGTGGTGCCCAACGACGGGCGCTGCCACCTAGAAGAGGGCACGTACTCCCAGTCTGCCCACATGGTAATCAAACACACTACATAAAAAAAACATTCGACATAATTAAAACACTAAAGCCATGTGATATGAGAGTATAATATTGATATTGTTGCTGTAAACGTTTCTGAGGTACAGTTGGATGCAAAATTTGTACAGGACAAGATGAAATAGAATAAGAAATCAGTTAATATCAATTTCATGTGTTCACAGATTTTCTTTCATTGTCACGCATAACATTCTGAATATGATATAATTAGATTTTAAATAAATCCTAACCCCAGACCCCAGCATTACAACTGTAATTTTTCTCTGAGCTTCTGGCTTATCCAACTTGTAATATTGACCTTTATGTTGTTTTTTTTCTAAAACTCATTTGTCTCTTACTTTTTCTGTTTGATTTGGATTGTTGTCTTGTTGCAAGATACATCCACATGGTTTTATATCCAGAAACCATGGGGGGTGCAGACTTTTGCACTCAGCTGTATTGCTGGTATTGCTTGTATTTTAATTTAATTTGTGTAAATGTTAAAATAAAGTATAAATGACCTTAGAGTTTTTCACACGTTATTGTCTTTCATGTAACGTAAAAAAATGTCTTCACGAGGTGCCAACATCTGGGGTTTAGCCATAGCATTTACAGTTTTTCTTTTTTCTCGCTGTCTTCTGGAATTTTTCTGTTAGCATCGTCGGCACCTCTGCATAAAGTTATTTCTGCCATGTCACTGTATCCTGGAATGTTAAGAACCATTGTTTGTATGTATTTAAGATCTTATTGAGGACAGTGTTATAGAAATGCCATTAATTTTACTATTGCCCATTTTCAGGAGCATCCAACCATTGGGCAGCTGGCAGAGAAGCTTCTAGAAAACAGCATTTACTCCATTTTTGCTGTGAATTCGATGCAATATAAGTGGTATGAGGTAATTTCTGACAAAAGATAATGAATCTTGTCTTCATTAGGTAACCCTTTGGCTCACAACAAGTGTGGATATTGAGTGACTCTCTCTCTCTTTGTGTCTTTTTTTTTTTTTTTTGTGAAAAGGATTTGGTGGCTTTTCTTCCAGGTACTTACCTGGGAAGGTTACTTCCCAAAGCCTCTAATCTTACAAACCTAGTGGTGGATGCATACAAGGTAAGAACCTCCATTCTCTTTCAGTTTCTGTTTGACTCAGTGTGGCTCTTCAACACTTGAACTTCAGTTGGAGCTACTCATTAATTGAATGCAGAGAATGAGTCCTTTTATTTATCATCACCCAGTCAGTGCTTTCCTTTGGGATTTACAGATAAAAGCTACTCATTGATGTGCCTAAAGAATGATCAGTGTTTTCCTGTCTGACTCAGAGTTAGTGGAAAAACACTAGCAGGGGGGCTGAGGTGGAAACCGGGATTTTGGGCTGGCGTTCAGCAGGGCAAATTCATTAAACTCAGTGGGGTTACAACAATCTATTGTTCTTCCTCCTGGACTGGATAGAAATCACACATTGTGCTGAACAGAGGCCTGCATTATGATTGCCCTGGATTGCCGCAGTGACACTGCACCACATCTCGCTCAGCCTCCAACTATTTTTAGAGCTTCTGTTTTTAACATGCATTTAAAAAGCTTGATCACAGGTTAGAATAACATGACTCTTACACAGACACTGTGGTGCATCTCTGTCTCATGTTCCCTTTTTCAGAAACTCCTATCAGATGTCGGAGTGGAGGTGGAAGTCGAGGACAGCGAAGCACACAGATTCTGGGTCAGTGTAACAGCGGTTTGCCCGAACGGATCCACTGCGGCAGGAAGTGCCAAATGCACCAATGTTCAACCTGGGCAAAATGTAAGGAAGACTGCTTGAGTTGATAAAATAATACTAATTGGTATATAACCATAAGAGCTGCATTTTTTTTGTTGTTTTCCTCTTCTCAAGACCTTCCTTGTTCCGATTGCTGGAGCACTTGACAAAAGCCTCCTTCACACCACAGGCACTGGAGACCTCTATCTAGTGCTTTTGATAGAGAGTGTGTATTTTTGATGTGCTGTGTGTGTGAGTGTGTGTGAGTGTGTGTGAGTGTGTATGAGTGTGTGTGAGTGTGTGTGTGTGTGTGTGTGTGTATTTCAAGGTCCTGAGGGAGAATAGTGTGTATTTGAGGAGGCGATTACGCAGTGCTCACTGGATTATAACAAGCTCGTTTACAGGAAACAGCCCAATATGCTGAGCTCAAATGACCTTTATATAATAGAAGCTAGTGATATGAGAAACATGACATTTAATCTGAAACTAGCTCTTTTAATGTGTTTGTCTGTATCTTAGGTTATATATTTAAAAAAAGAAGTTGAACTTCCTCCATTGTGATGTGGTAAACTGTCCCCTTTAGTGATTCAACTGCTTAAAAATTTAGATAAAATCATCTGAAACTGACAATTTACCAAGAAATATTTACAGGGAAAGACCCTTCCACATGCCACTGACTGACTCGTCTAACTACATCTGTGTTCCCCTAATCTAGAATCGAGAATTTTCCTCAGCCGACAAAGGCATAATTATTAGCAGATGTGTTAAATCAGGCACGGAAAACACCAAACCACATTGTGCACACTTGTTCCAGGACTGGAAATGTAAAACATTTCCCTCATAAAGATTCCACTCTTATCTGTTCTGTCCTTCCTCAAGGTCTTCTTCAACATCACAGTGGGAATGCGAGCATGCCTGGAAAAGGATGATGCACTGCAGAAAGAAAATGAGCCTGAGGTTAAGTTAGTGGTGAAACCTGTGGGATTTAACGAATCCATGACTGTGCGAGTGCGACAGGCCTGTGGGTGTAGGTGTGGTGGGGCAGGACCCTGCCATGACGATCCAGGAACTTCCCTCTGTGAGTCTGGAGCTGATCCAGGAGCCGAGAGGAGTTTGATGGACAGTTGCCAAGATGTGAAGACAGGCCTGATGTGCAGCGGAAGGGGAACCTGTGTGTGTGGGGCATGTGTGTGTGACCGGAGCAACCTTGGTACAATCTACGGAACGTTCTGTGAGAAGGACGACTTCTCCTGTCCCAATGAGAGGGGTCTAATGTGTGGAGGTGTGTGTGTGCGCGTGTGTGTGTAAACACAAACATTGCAAAAACAGTACAAACTGTAGGCCTTTTATGTGACTTGTTTCATGGTCTTTAAAACCGTAGAATTTTGACCATGTAACAGTTTCCGAGAAAAACATGTGAAAACCACCCTACTCAAAATGGACACCAGCAGGAAATACTTGTTTGTAGGCGATGCTAACACTACTGTAAATTGTGAATTTGTTAGTCATACCACATCACACAACATTATATATCATATACACCAAGAAACCTCAAATACAATAATGTCTATTTGCACCAGTGTGAAACTAGCATTAGCCACCACTATCCCTTCCTTTCACTTCTCTGGCTCAGTACTGTTTTTTAATTTACAGAATATAATAGTTTAGCTAAGCTAACCATACCTAAAAACAGCACTTTTTACTAGCATCAACTATCTTGCTAGTTAGCTTAGCCAATGCTGCCTGTCCGACTTTAGCTAATTTATGCTAGTTGCTAGTCTTGAGCAAGGCTTTAATCCCTCTCTACTCTACAGGGGTGCTGCATCATGAATGACCATGCACTCTAACCATAGCTTCCTAACAAGCTAGTATACAGTATATGAAGAAATAAAATTCCCTGTACTTAACTCATACACTATATGTGATCACAAGCTAGCTAATGTTAGGCTAACTATTATATTGTGTAAAATATTCGTCATAGGTTGTAACGATCGTTCGTCTATGACATTGATTGTTCAATCCAAACGATCGTCCGATCGATCACCAGGTTCGGGTTTAATAGTGCTGTTGTATTATTATTTTTTTTTTAACCTGTAATTTCTCAAAAACTGTACCAGAATGAACAACTGCTTTTTCCAGCACAAACACAGCACTAGTGAACAGAAATACACATATCTTAATATCATATGGGGTGTTCAGACTGATATTTAGTGTGTTAGCAGTATCACTTTTATTTTTACTACTAATAAGTTGAGTTTAAAAATATCTAGTTTAATTATGCTGCATAATTTTTGTCTTGTTGTCTTATCACTGACCGAATTTAAAAAACAGTTTCATTTCATAGATTACCAGATGAGATCAGATTAAACAAAAGAACAATGCAAACCCAAGCACATATTTCATGTTGCACTTGGCCATGTGCCAAAATGATGACGTAGCTGCTTTTACTGTCATCACTGTGACCCTTAAATTGGTGGAAAATAAAGTAGAGCAAGAAACTGTTTCCTGTTTGGCCAGTCCTTGTTTTTGCATGTACCCAGTGTGTGTTTCTCATAGTGATAATTACAGTTAACAAATAAGAAACTTCAGAGTCATTTCAGAACATGGTTTGCAAGCTAGTTAATAAAATCACAACTCTCTCAATGCCTGTGTATGTGTGTGTGTGTGTGTGTGTGTGTGTGTGTGTGTGTGTGTGTGTGTGTAATATCAGGACATGGCCAGTGTGTCTCAGGGGAATGCTCATGTCAGCCTGGCTGGACGGGTGAGAGTTGTGGCTGCCCCATCTCCACGGAAAGCTGCATGTCGGCTGATGGCTTGGTGTGCGGCGGGCATGGAAAGTGTGTCTGTGGCAAGTGTGTGTGTGATCACCACCGACGGTCTGGAGCGTTTTGTGAGAAGTGTGCCACCTGTTCAAACTCCTGTCAGTCACACTGGTAAAAAACGTTTTTATTTCTCTTTTACTTTCGGTTCTTCCCACAGGCCAATCTGGCCCTCAACCAGGACATCACCTGGGACTATTTGTACACGCACATGCCTTGGATTTCTTACATGACACCACACACTCATTATTCCTCTCAATACACATGGCATATGCTGTATTTATACTTATTTATATTATATTGTTAAGTTTTTCATTGCAACTACCTCAGCTCGATGTTGCACAACATTGTATTGCACATACAACTGCACCTACCTGCCCTTTATACCACACACACTTCATATATTTTAGATCTTTTATATTTATACTTTTCTTTTTCTATTTCTATGATTCATTTAAGACAAAATACAGTCGTATTTGTCGTAAAGTGACGTACACCATGACACATACCAACACACACTGGTTAAAAATTTAACTTAATTTGATTTGATTCTGTTGTTGTTGTTGTTTACCTCGAAATTACCATCATTCTTTTCTTACTGAGACTTTCACTCTTTTCCTTCTCACTGTCTCAGGGGTTGTGTGGACTGCCATCTGTCTAAAGGCCTCGCAGCAGACAATACACAGCAATGCAACAGAAGCTGCACTTCACTGGTGGCCTATGTTGATGACATTACTGGTATGTCAGTGTGATGAAGTGTGTATAGGGCTTGGGAATCTGCGTCACCTCTCACTGATCCGCCATACTGTCTGGACATTTGCTTACATTCAGTGCTTACGCAGAGCATGATATGAGTCATGGTTTTGTACAGATGTGACATAATACTGCATGACATCTTCAGGAAGTGCTCAAAAGACAAAGGACTAAATAAGGACAAAATTCTAAAGAGCACAAAATGTTACAGTGATGGTAAATGTTTTTTTTGACTAGTCCAACCCTTACATTCAAAGCACATTCTTAACCTTTGGTACATACCTGGCCATAAACTGGCACTTGTGTGTGTGATGAAAATTCATTTACAAGCTAAGTGTAAACTGGTGAATAAATTCATCAACCATAACCAAGTAAATAAAAATATTTTATTATATTATAAATGTCATATTGGCAGGCACTAGACTATAACAAGCACATGCTGAGCTACACATTATACTACATAACTTATCTAACAGAAATTGCAAATGTTTTCTCATATTTGGGATTTCCCTTTTGCTAAACAAGGAGGGAAAGTAAATCATGTAACTGTCCGTTCTCTGTGGCCTTATTGCCTCAGCTTTGGCTTTAATCACTAAAGGCTGACGACATACTTTTGTTGAATAGTAACTATGAAAATGAAGTCCAGGGGAATTCTGGAAGAACTTTATCTAGTTATATGTGACTGACAGCTAGTCACATGACTGTGTAGTATACTACATGATAATTATCGCATACTACATTCAATACTGAATGCGTGTAATTTAAGTATATACAGTATATAGTCTTGTAGTAGTATACACTATAAGTTTGGCATTTGGAACACAGCCAATGAGCATCAAGAACATATGAAAGATGATTCAGGTGAACCTTAACCTTACATAGAGTTCTTTGTCTCATGCAGAGCTGATCAGAGGGAAGTACTGTCTGTATCACAGCAGGGAGCAGTGCGTCACCAGGTTCCACGTTGACGTGGCCTCACATGGACCACAGCTACGGATTAGCAAGCATGCTGGTAAAGCTTAGAGCAGCACACGCACACACGCACACACTCTCTCTCTCTCTCTCTCTCTCTCTCTCTCTCTCATATTCCGTTCCATTCTGAAAGCATGACATTCACTGTCAACACACATCTGATCTGCCTTTCAGTTCTCATCTCACACTCATAGTATGCTGATTATGGTGTCATTGTAATGTCTGGATCTTGGACTGTGTGTGAGCTGTGGAGATAGTGTTATTTGTAATACTTTTCTTTTCTGGTGTGTCATGGTCTTTCACCTACAATTGTCAAGGAGGCTGCGTTCATACCCTGGGTTTGAGGTTTTCAAACAGTGCAGGCCTTTGTGCTTGTGTGTGTGAGTGTGTGTGTGTGTGTACGTGTGTGTGTGCATGCACATCCTTGTCCCCTCCCGATGAAGTCGACCTTCCCCACGTTCTCTGAGAGGGACAGAGACGACGGTCTAGTGGTACCGTTGCACGACTTTACAGTCATGTGATGAAATCGGAGAAACATACAGGAGTAGTGGCTCGATGCCAAGCCTACTGGATTTCACAATCGCTGATAACGCAGCTGACAGCAGCTGCTGATCTATAAAAGGATGAAATTTACTGCACTCCAGCAGTTGCTGTCAGTGCCTTGGTTTCAGCTCAGTGCAGTTTGTTTCATATTGGCCGCGGGTCTTCACTGTCCAGCTGTTCCTGACGTCTTCACTGATGATATAATAAACATGTGCTTGTTTTCAGTGTGCTGCTTGTGAATGGATTTAAGTTGCATTGGTTTTGGTTTTCCCTTTGTTTGTTCTTGGGTCTGCATCAAATGTTAACGTTACAGCTTTATCTCTGACATTTGCAAAATGCTAACACTGGAGACTCCTTCCTGAAATATTAAATATATGAATATGAAAATAAATAAATAACTTCACCATATCAGTAAATGCACACGTTTTAATCCATTTATCGGGAGCATCCACCATAAGTCCCTGTGTAAGATGTTGCTGTAGAAACATTTACATATTAGAATGAGCATATTAATATAAACCTCTCAGCCAGCACTAGACCTTCTGACCAATCAGAACTGAGCATTCAGCATCACTATGCTATACATCTGAAAAAAATCATTATTATTAATCATCATTGACTCCCTTTGTGTGATTGTTTTCTTCTTAGACACATATACTTGTTATCATTTAATGTCATTATCTTTATTGTTATTGTGCTAAACAATACCGGAGAGAGAAAGCATTATCATGTATATTTGATTTGATCAGACTGGTGAGAATGAAATATTTTATCGCTCTGTTTCCTCAGAGTGTGTGTCCAGCCACCGGTACTTTAAGACCTTCCTCAGCGTTTTCCTCCTTACTGTGGTTCTGGGTCTGGGAATCCTGGCTGTAGTGCGTTTGCTGCTCCGCGGCAAGAACTGGTCACTGAGGGGACATGTCATCGAGCAGTTTGACGAAAGCAATAAGGTTTGTGTTTGTGTGGGTGAGTGAGAAGACTCACAGAATGACAGAATGAACTGGTTAATGAAAATTATGACTATTAAATCCTGAAATCATATATATATATACACTGCCTGTCCAAAAAAAGTCACCACCTGGATTTAACTACGCAAATAGGTAAGAGCCTCCCATTGGATAATTACTGCATGGATGATTATGTTTCATCTGGCAACAAGTTATTTAACTCTAACTGATGCAGTGAGTAGCTTCTCATTTCTTAAACAACCATGTCGGAAGACACATCCTGTCGTCGTGGAAAAGATGTTAATCTGTTTCAGAAAGGTCAGATTATTGGCATGCATCAAGCAAAGAAAACATCTAAGGCGATTGCTGAAACTACTAAAATTGGGTTAAGAACTGTCCAACGCATTATTAAAAACTGGAAGGATAGTGGGGAACCATCATCTTCGAGGAGGAAATGTGGTTGGAAAAAATCTTGAATGATCGTGATCGGCGATCACTTAAACGTTTGGTGAAATCAAATAGTAAAAAAACAATCGTAGAACTCATGGCTATGTTTAAGAGTGAAAGTAAGAGCATTTCCACATGCACAATGCAAAGGGAACTCAAGGGATTGGGACTAAATAGCTGTGAAGCCTTAAGAAAACCACTTATCAGTGAGGCTAATCGGAAAAAAAGGCTTCAATTTCGATCCTTCGTATTTCTAACCTGAGACCTCGTTACCTTCTTCCAGTACACCAGACTACTCAGGTCTAAATGGGACAATCAGAGTGATATGCGCATCTGTGTAAGAAGAAAGGCGGATGAAGTGATGCACCCATCATGCCTAGTGCCTACCGTACAAGCCTGTGGGGGCAGTGCTATGGTCTGGGGTTGCTGCAGTTGGTCAAGTCTAGGTGGTGATCACACACACACTTGCCACAGGGTCCAGTCCAGACCCCATTGAGAAACTTTGGGATGTACTGGGGAGACTTTGCGCAGCGGTCCGACTCTCCCATCATCAATACAAGATCTTGGTGAAAAATGAATGCAACTCTGGACGGGAATAAATGTTGTGACCTTGCAGAAGCTTATCGAAACGATGCCACGGAGAATGCGTGCCATAATCAAAGCTAAAGGTGGTCCAACGAAATATTAGTGTGTGTGACTTTTTTTTTTGGACGGGCAGTGTGTGTGTGTGTGTGTGTGTGTGTGTGTGTGTGTGTGTGTGTATATATTAGTACTGTGCAAAAGTCTTAGGCACCCTACTTTTTTTTAGTACAAATTTGTTATAGATTTTTATTTTATGACTTCTACATTATTGAGACATTATACTAGACACAAGCTGGGGCCTGATCAACCCCGGCTGGGTCACCTGGGCGAGGGTGTCTGATGTTGCGAGACCCGAAACACCCAATGACCCCAGGGTACATCACTGATGATGTGTCTAAGCTGCACNTGACTTCTACATTATTGATTCAGTACAAAAACATTTTAGATTCCAAACATTAGTTTTCCAGCACAAAATTAAATGTTCCAGAAAAATGTTTGTCAGTAAAGAAAGCAGCAGATTACATAAGAGACACTTTTCAGACAGAAAACAGAATGAAGGCTGCTGGGTTTCGCTGCAGAAATAAGAAGCGAGTCGACAGTCAGAGTCTCCAGTAGTTTCATTTATTACTGTTTACTGCTCTTTATAGTATTTTTTTTAATGTAGAAACATTTAATTTCATTCTTTTCGAAGGCGTCTTTGCTCTTCAGCATTTGTTTGCATGTGCCTAAGACTTGCACAGTACTGTGTGTATATTTTTGTATAGCTAGATATGGATAAGAAGCGTGCTGAGGATTGTTGCACAGTCAAGAATTTCTATATTTAATAAATGCACTGTTTATAAATAATTTAACTTTTTAGTTTTTAGTTGATTGTATATTTTAGGTCATTATAGCAAATAAAATTAGATCTAAAATGGCAGAAATATTTTTTTATACTTAAATAACATCATTACTAATTTAAAAACACAAATAAAATCTAACTAGATTTTAACTAGCTCTGACAGTAGTTTCATCTGCATTTCAAATCACAAATTTATATTATTGTGGGCATTTTAATACTTTATAGTTTCTGTAGTAACAGTTAATGCATATGGACTAAGCCACATAATCTAAGCCTAATAATAAATGGATTAGTAAGCAAAAGCTAACCTAGCCATTGTAGCATACTCTGATAGTTCAATAATTCTTATGTTAATAGACTGTAAGTTATTAATAAATGTGTTTAGTCTTTGGGAGTCAACATGGTTATGCACTATTTATAGTTTCTGTAGTAACAGTTAATGCATATGGACTAATCCACATAATCTAAGCCTAATAATAAATGGATTAGAAAAGGGTTTTCTGTAAGGTAATATTTATTTAACATGTACAGAAAGAGTCTCCAGTGTAAGAGCTTTGTAACTGTAACTTTAAGTTTCCCACCACAGTTCTTCAGTACGGAAGATGTTTTGGTTTTGTGGTTTCCCGATAAACAAACTGCATTTTTTTTGTGTGTGTCTTATTAACTAGAAGAGAAAGTGAGGGACTGTTGATAGCTGGTATTACACAAGCCCTAACAGGAAGTAATTTGTCTAAACATTCCAACATTAAATGTAACAATAAATGGTTAAATGTATGACATGATTCATTAATAAATAATAAAAAAAAAAACATGTAATCATTGACAAATTGCTGTGTGATCAGAGAAATAAAGCACTTTGGGTGTTCTGTTATAGGGAAATACTCCACTTCAGGGTGGTAATAGTTACTGTACACATTGGCCGGATTTGTGGAGGTCCCTTTTTTTTCTGAAGTCTTGGCTGAGTTGCTCGGAGTTTCCCCATGCTGCATCACATCTCCACATCGATGATTATTTTCCTATAACAGCTTGCCCTGAAGTGTTTTATTCCTCACATAATGTATGATTAATAAATCTAATAAGGGATAGAACTGTAGTAACATCCAGTGACAATCTGAAAACTGAGAAATCTAGCCAGTGTAGCCAACGGAGCATTGCTACCATTGTGTTTATTATACTTATGTTTCATGCATGTCATCATGTCTTTGTCACATGACCACATTTGAGACTACATATACTTTTATGCATATGTCACATACACTGTATTGGACCATGCACACATTTTATCCAAACTGTGTACATGCATGTGCAGCTGAATTATCTGAATTATTCTGTGTCCCAGAACCCGTCATACGCACCCACCCCCGGTGAGAAGACGATAACCTACAGACGGGACGGTCTCCCTGAGCACCCCATGGAGATGCACGTTCACGTTCACAAAATGCCCCTTGACATCTTTCCATGACAGGCAGAGGACAAGAAAGAAAGGAGGCGAACAAGAGCAATAATCAAATGAATGCGTACTCGTTTCACCAAAGCACAGTACATGTTTTTTCTTTTTCTGTTTTTGTATTTTTTTTTTTTTGTGTGTGTGGATTTGGAGTTGATTTCACTCCTTTTGCATGAGGTGGAACTCTATCTGGCCTCTCCGGTACTTACGGTACTTGTACAGCCTCTGCTATAAATTGACATTTGCGTGTTTATGTTCTTCTAAGCCTGTGTGGCGGACAACGGTACTGGTTTTGGGTTTTTAAGTTAAGTTTAAAAATAAGTTGAAGTTTTATTTATGTTTATACTTTTTTATTTAAGTCAGTTTGTCGCAGTGTAACACTACGGTTTCTTTCCACACCACTACGTCACAGCCATAGCACACCTCAAGTCTGAGCCAGTTCCTGTTTTTGGCTGGTGTTAGACTCCCACCTAGTGGATGATGTAGACATGACCAAGAAATGCTTTAAATTACAAACGGCATTTACAGTAGGTACTCCATATTGGTACAGATCACAGGTTCCCAACCCTGGACCTGGAGAACCCCCTGTCGTGCATGTTTTAATGTTTTCCCTGCTCTAACACACCCACTTCAGCACATTAGTTGAAGTGGGTGTGTTCAAGAAGATATAGAGAGATATAGATATGTATAGTTACTATATGTAAATATATGTACTATAGCTGTGTAGAGCATTTGAATCAGACTTAATGTACAAAGTTGAGTGGGTCATATTTACAGTAATTACTGCACTTTGTCCATCTCAAATAATATTTTACTTTGAGATGTGCTGTCAAAACTGGAATTTTACTGTATGGGTGGTTCATGTTGTGTCTTTGTTAATCACTTGGGTTACTGTATTTCTAAAGAGATGTGTGTGTTTGCAAATGTGAATTGCCAAGTGAGTTGCACTTATGTGCGCCAAACTACTGAAGTCCAGCAATGCTCCTTTTCCATGAGCTGATGCAGTGCTGATACAGATCCGAGGTCTGTTGGACATTCCACTCCTTCCTTTTTACCGTAGACTAGTTTCAACACTGTTTACAATCAAACATTGCTCCAACACTAAGAAGTTTATTTATTGAGTTGACATTTTTTTTTGTTTTTCTTAGTAATACATGCTTTTTAATGCTCAGTAGAATGTTGCTGTTGAGAAATTAATTGCTATTAGTGCATATTTGTCATGCACTACTAATATTTGTAGACGTAGATCCTAAAACACTAAATCAGTACTTTTACTGCATTCTGTGATTTTTACTTGAACACAATGCAACCACTGATAGTTTGTGTGGCAGCCAGATCACTGAACAATTGGGCATTATTACTGTTCACAGCACTTTTGTTTTTCTGTTGTTGTTTGATTTGATTTTACATGCATTGTTTAAATAAAAATCCCATCACTTGCATTGTTTTTTCATATTTTCAGTGCTTCTTGCTTATTAATAAAGAGAGATGACCTGATTTTCATCAAGAGTGTTTCACTTCTGAAAAGTTGCCCTTAGCAGGCCTTGTGTAATAAAATGGCCTGATCTTGTAAATACAAAGTGAAGTGAAGTGAAGTGACATGTGGCCAAGTGTGGTGACCCATAATTGGAATTTGTGCTCTGCATTTAACCCATCCAAGTGCACACTGCATTTAACCCATCCAAGTGCACACACATTTTAGCTGCAGCGCCCGGGGAGCAGTTGGTCATTCACTCCCCCACCTACAATCCCTGCCGGACCCGAGACTCGAACCCACCACCTTCAGGTTCACCTTCGGGTTACACGTCCGACTATCAGACCATTAGGCCACGACTGCCCCCTAAAAGATTAGCATTGAAATGTTTTGCTTATTTAGAAATGTAAAACATGTCAACTTCATTACTTCATACATAGGAGTCTATGAACGGATCATTATTAGGGTGGTTATAATGATTCTAGCATGTTATATGTTTGGCAACAGTTCTTGATGGAAATAAATGTTGTGGTGTTATTTCCATCAAGATATCTTGTACTGGCAATGAAAGAGGTGAGCACTCTGTAAAGTCTCCTCCAGCACGTCCCAAAGACTTCCACTTCCTCTGAGGTTAAGGTCAGGACTCAGAGGAGCCAGTTCATGTGTGAAAATGATTCTTAATGCTCTCTGAACCTCTTTCACAATTTTAACCCTGATGAATCTCGGCAGTGTCCTGAAACATGGCCATGATACGTTTTTCTACATGGCTATTAAACAACTAAACAGCTACACACTTCATCTTTTACGATTAAAAGAACTGCTGCCAAACATATAACACGCTAGAAACATTATAATCACTCTAATAATGATTCATTCATACACTCTGATGTACTTGCCTATTCAAATCTAAACAGCGACTTTTTTTTTTGGCCGTGCCGTGTGTATAAAGATTAACTCTCTGTACCTGGATGGCAGAAAATGTGTTGTCACACTTGGTCACTTCTCTGTTAAGATTAGCAACGAGCAAGTTTCTCTCCTTGAGCTCCCTCTCCTGGAGGGCCAAGTCCTGCTGCAGCTGATCTACCTGAGACACATGGGCACACACACACACACACACACACACACACACACACACACACACACTGCCAGCTCAGCCCAATATTTAAGATTTAAAAAAATCCTACATTTAGACCCATTTAAATAGAGAGAATTCAAAGCTACTGTTATTAACATTAACATAAACATGTTTTAAACTCATCACAGCTCCTGGAGCAGCTGGTCATACTCGCCGTGCTGCTACGGCTTGAAGTGAATAGCACTGTAGCTAATCATGTACTGTCTTACATTAGCCAAGTGCTCCCGGGGAAACCATGGTGAATATTATACAAGGAGAAACATGAAACACTTTTTCTCTGGCAATGTAGGAAGGTGAACAATGTAGTCTCTATCAGTATAATTCTTATACCTGGGATGTGATATAGTTGGTATGAAATAGTGTGACATCACAATTTGTAAGACTTTCATTATATTTTTTATGAATTCAGATTGTTCAACAGAGCACCTTTATTTTAATAAAAGACTTTAAACTGTGTGATATCTGGGCAGATTTGTTAGCGCAGACAAACAATGTACGAATCGTACAATCGTACAAAAGAATTCTTTGGTAGTGTGTTTACAATCACAGTCTTATAACGCATAATATGACGTGGTATTAATATGGTGAAATGCTTTCAAAATGTGAGATTTGATAAAAGTGTGGTTTGTGGTAGCACAGAGTATATCTCTTTGACATCTCCGGAAGTTCTATTATGACAGACATTATACCAAGGGGTTATTCAGTTTACGCTACCCCATTTTTACTGCACAATCCCATTTTGCACTGAGTGCGACATAAGCCGCAGGTAGTAATCATCTTCTATCGTTAGAGGATCTTCAGTGTACACTCTGACCCGGAGAACACAGTCTGTTATAGAATTCAGCCGAGATTTTACAGTGACAAGTAATAACCATAAATAAATTACTGCTCAAATGGTAACACTGGCTTGATTTAGAACTTTCATTAGAAACATGGTGGTGGTAGTATAACACTGAACAGTGACAAGTAAACCTACAAAATTAAAACAGCCTAACAAAGAAGACACACCTCGATGTGGTAAAGAAGTGTTAGAGTTTTGCAGGGTCTAAGTTTAATCTGAAGTGTCTGAATGCTGGGCTGTGACTTAATAATGGAGGGCAAACATGGATTAAATGGACTTTGTTTCACATCGGGACTGCTATATTGAGTCAGTGTGAACTGACCTGTTTAGCAAGTTTGCTGTTGCTCTCCAGTACCAGCAGCACATGGTGGCTAAATTCAGTGTATTCATGGACTTTCACTTTGCTTCTTTTTTCCTAAAGGAGAAAGGAAACATACACCTCATCTCATGACGAAGAAACATTTAGTAGTGGAAAAGGAGTACACAATGTTAGTGCACTTACTCGGACTGTGCAGCCATATTGCTTATAAATGCAGTCCGTCTCCACCTCTGGACACTCATCTACATGGCCTTTGAGCTACAGGGAAGAAATAGCAGAATGAAATTAAAATAAAATGCTAAACATGTTGGAACAATTATGTTTCATTTATAGTCAAAAGTGGACAGAACCTTATGCCTCTTAACCATCTGAGAGCAGTTGTTGGGACACTGAACTTCAGCTTCAGGGCACAACATCTTTTCATGGTCCTGAAATGACCCAGAGAACAGGGTTAGTAGGTTTATGGTGGAGTTAAATCTCACTACTGAAGGCAAAACAAGAAGATGGTTTTTCTGACCAGGAGCTGGGCAATAGGGTACGGCTTCGTGCAGTAGCGACAGAATTCTGTGCGAAAGGGACAGAGGCTTCGCTGGTGGTCTGGTAAATTCTTGCGTAACAGGATGTCAGTGCAGCCCGGGTTGGAGCATTGCAGGCTTTCGTACTGACAAAGCTTTAGGTGTTTCTGAGGGAGAAATATAGAGACAGATAAAGAGCTATATTGGTCTGTTTTTACTCAGCTACATAGAGTGAAAGCTTGAGGGACTTTTAACTACTATACAGTTCAATGTGTACAGTTTGGTTTCAGTTTCAACGTGTAAATCACACAGAGGCTCCTTACCTGCAAATCACACAGAAGCATCTTCTGTGTGCAAGCTGGAGTGTTGCTACAGTAAACTTCAAGATTTAGTAGTTCTCTTTTACAGCAGTTGTCTTGAAAAACCTGCAACATTTTAAGCAGCTATGACCATGCCGGAGTTATAATATATACAGCCTATATATTCTGTATTAGGTGCCATTATTTTTAAAACACATTTTGTGCTTGTGTTGTGTTTTCTGCATTACTGTCTCAGGAGAAAATTAGAAACGTGTGCATTGTTAAACAAAGTAACAGAGCACTCCCCGAACTCTCCCCCGCTCTTTTTATTCTCCCCAATTTTATTCTCACCTGCTAATTCCCACCCACCCTCCATCGCTTTGAACTGCTGCTCACGCTGTATCACAGGGCAGCGTAACACACTCGCTTTCTGCCTTCCTTCACCACATACACAAGCTCACTGATGCCCAAAGCTGCCTAGTGTCACTATGATTGACAGCAGAGAAAGAGTATGGCATCCCTCCCTCTCAGACAGCACGGCCAGTTGTGCTCTCTTGACTCCTGGCCACACACGGCTGTGGCATCTTTGGGATTTGCACCTGACTACAGGGCGAACGCTGCTCTATTTTACTCATTTTAGACGTGTCTGGAATGATTAACAGCTCTGTGCTTTATTCCAAAATGGCCAATAATTCTGTGCAGCATCAAGACTGGTACAATTACTAACTACAATGATTAAAAACACCTACATTTAACAGCAGACTTCAAATCTTCAGAAATAAATCTTACTTTAAAGAAAAAAAGCATAACTGTATCAGTAAATATTGTATTAAATCATACCTCCTCAGGCTTGATCAAAATGCCATCTAAGGGACATTTGGATGTGGCGCTGCTCTCACTGAGGAAAAAAAAAAGGGGTTTGAGGCTTGCACCTGCTCAAAGCAGACTGGATAGGCTTTTAGATTTGCTAAATTTCACAAAATAAATCTATATGTATTCTCAGAGAATTGTTTCTACATGGATCTGTGTTTGTTTTTTTTCCTTGTTGTACTTACATGAACATTCTAATGCACTTGGCGCAGAAGATGTGGCCACAGCCCGTCTGGTGGGGGTTAAGAATGGCGCCACCGCAGGCCGGGCACTTGTAGCGCTCATCAAGCCGGGACACGAAGCTGAGTGTGCGATTGGCCAGGAAGGACTCCAACTCCCACGACCTCACCGGATCAGAGCTCTGTTTGGAGAGCTGGAGGCTCGAGCATTCATTCTCCTCGGCTGCCATGTCCGGCCGGGACGCTCCAGCTACAGACACGAGACTGAGTGGACACAGACAGACATGGATCACTACTGCAGCACATTTTTATCCCATTCATATCCAACATAAGACCTACAAAAATATCATATTCCACTTCTATCAAGCATAACCATTCCTTGGTTCTTAAACAGCGCCTTTTACTGATGGAGCTTTAATTGTTTTTAATTGGTGCAACTGAGTCCCACCGTATTTCTTACCCTCATGTGGATTTTTCTTAACCCTTTACTGCACATTGTTGCCATATGGCAACAATTTACAAACTACCCCCCTAATTTTTTTTTTTAATTTTNAATTTTTTTTTTTTAATTTTGAAATATATTTTTATTTTTTGAACTAATTCAAGTAATAAAAATCCATAAAAAATAAAGAAATAATTCATGCAGTAGAGGGTTAAACAGAACTTTCTGAGAAAAAGAAGTTGAAGTAATCATGCACCGAAACTGTCAGTACATAACCAAAAATTGTTTCTTTTTATATATAAAAAAAGCTCCTCTATAGCACTGCTCTAAAGAATCCTTTCTGGCACTATTCCTTTAAACAATGTGACCACAGGCAATCTCAGCTTTTTATGAGAACTTTTATTTCCTCAATCTTTCACCAAACTAGTTACTCCGCGACCTGTATCACGCCGACGGCATTTTCCCCAGCTTTATTAAATCTGCAGATGGTGTCTTTTCAGCTATTAGTGACTTGTCAGTTAGTATTATAATTCAATAACAGGAGCCATTTAAACTGAATTCATGTTCCACATAGAGCTGCACGAGTGACAGCAGCAGCTCTGGATAGAGGAAAGTCCTGTGTCATGCTGAGTAGACTGACTCCATGCGCTCTCAGAAACAAGGGTATCAGCAAGGCTACATTACTGGTACCTTTAGTATGCCTCTTTTTCACCTGGTGCATGTAGTGTTTGCACTTTTAAAGCTTTACTCAAAAAAATCTTTGAAATCTTTTTCAAAGCCTGAAATCTGTTTTTTCTTTTTTCAAGTGCACTTATATCCACGTTTCCAGGTGAACCAGAAATATTAAAGATACAAAAGACAAAAGAAGCAGCCAGTAACAAGGGAAGGTACAGGTCAGTACTCTTTATTCTGAGAGTGTAGAATAACTGCTAGTAATTAAATAGATCTTCTTTAATTATTTGTATTGATGTGTCTCTTATTTGTCTCTCTCCCAGAGAGTGTGTGTGTGTGTGTGAGAGAGAGAGAGAGAGAGAGAGAGAGAGAGAGAGAGAGAATATCCCACCACCTAATGTTAGTAATATATGTAGGGATCTTTGTGGAAAAGTCAATTAGTACTATAATTAAATAAAAACTAGACCATATCATTATGACAGAAGGGCTCTGTGCATCCGGTGGCTGCAGAAGATTGAAAATAATATCACAAAATTGTCAAGTGTGTGATGAGTAACAGAAAGTGATCTGGTTGTAGGAGAGAGTAGATTGTGTCAAAGCGATCCCCTGTGTTAGTACTGACGGAACTCTTTCTGTGTATTAAAAAAAAAAAAAAAAAAAAAAAGCAAAGTATGAAGTCCAGTTCCTCGGAGCTGCTGCAGAATGTGCGCACTACACGGGGAATCCCCGGTGCAAGGCGGCTGCGGATACTGAAACATCCGACTGGGAAGCGAACTGCGCGTCTTCCAGCAGATCTTTCACACTCTATCATCTCAAGCCCTTCATCACGAGCAGACAGTCTAACTGCTGTCCTTTACATGCACTCCTCTGCCATTTTCACGTGCTTTTCTCACGGAACCCGGAACGCTTTCGCTTTGCTCTGACCCCCGTGTGAGTGTGTGTGTGTGTGTGTTGTGCTCAGGTCACGTACCTCGAGCTCGGTGTCAGTCGTTTCTCTCTGTCTCTCTCTCTCTGTGTCTGTCTGTCTGTCTCTCTCTCTTCAGTGAATTAGTAATACCGCGGTCTGAGTGTCACGAGCCAATCGGGGAGCTCCGAAATGAACGGTTTCCTCCGCACGCGCGCGCGCAACCAGGCGCTGCGGGAACACACGGCGTGACGTCACGGTGTCGGAACTGGCGTGCTGCCAGCGGAAAGCGCGCTTATCAGGAAGTTAGACTCGTCTCGTACTACAGTCCTCTCTACAGGCTGTACCGGAATAATGCAGCACCCACCACCACCACCACCACCACCACAAGCACCAGCAGCAGCAACACCAACAGCCACCAACAGCAACATCACCACCACCCCCACCAGCCACCACCACCAACAGCAGCAGCAGCAGCAGCAGCAGCAACACCACCACCCCCACCAGACACCACCGCCAACAGCAGCAGCAGCAACACCAACAGCCACCAGCAGCTGCACCACCACCAACAGCAGCAGCAACACCACCAACCACCAAAAGCAACATCACCACCACCAGCCACCACCACCAACAGCAGCAGCAGCAACACCACCAACAGCAGCAGCAGCAGCAACACCACCACCCCCACCAGCCACCACCACCAACAGCAGCAGCAGCAGCAACACCACCAACAGAAGCAGCAGCAGCAGCAGCAACACCACCAGCCACCAGCAGCTGCACCACCACCACCAACAACAGCAGCAGCATCACCACCAACAGCAGCAGCAACACCACCAACCACCAAAAGCAACATCACCAGCACCCCCACCAGCCACCACCACCAACAGCAACAGCAGCAGCAACACCACCAACAGAAGCAGCAGCAGCAACACCACCACCCCCACCAGCCACCACCGCCGACAGCAGCAGCAGCAGCAACACCAACAGCAACATCACCACCACCACCAACAGCAGCAGCTGCACCACCACCGACAGCAGCAGCAGTGTTCACCATGGGTGGTGCTGGCTACTGCACCATTTAGTGTTTAAAAGCTAAATGTCGTTACCTGGCGTTAGATATGGACGTGGCCGCTGTCATCTCTAGAGAAGTGGTGTCCAAACTTTCTGGCCTGCTGAACCCCTTCAACTTACATGAGTTAAGTACCCCTAGAGACTTTACGTAAGCTAACACTGAGTGAATAAATAGCTAAATTTGTTACTTTTCATCTGTATTGTTTGCATTTTAATATATATAAAAAAATGTATCATTCTTCTTCAGTAACCACTTTATCCTGATCAGGGTTGCAGTGAATCTGGCCCCAATCCAGACAACACTATGCAAGTGAGGAGAATTCAACCCGGATGTGAAGTCTAAGGCAGCGCACCATTCACACACAGGAGCCATGTCAGCATAGTCAATCTGCCTACCTCCATGTTACTGGGAGGAAACCAGAGAACCCAGAGGAAACCCATGCAAGCTTGTGTGCTTTGGAAGCAAGGTCCACTCTCTCGGGGGGGCAATTTATCTTAGCCAATCCACCTTATGGCATGCTTTTGGGTGGTGAGAGGGAACATGGGGAGAACCTGCAATGAACACTCCATAGAGACAGTAACATGAGCTCAGAATCGAACCAAGGACCCTGAACCTGTGAAGTGGCAAAAATACCCACTGTACCACACAAGTGCGGTCTAATGTCTTTTCTTTCTTCTTCCATGAGATATTTCTTTTTTTAGATTCTTGTCTAACTGTATGTATGTATGTAGGCAACCCTGAAGTATTTTATCACAGCTCCAAATGCTTGCTCGTGGATGCTTAATAAAACACACATTCAGCGCAGCTGATATCACCTCCTCCCTTATTTATTTTTGATGCACAAGCACAAATGAGAACACAGATTTAGTGTGGACACTTCTTGCTTTAATGCCTGAAATACAGAGGAAGTAGACATTGTGTCTGTCAAGTGTTACAGGGAAAGAGTTTTAATCCACTAGGAAGGTTTTTCCTACTATAAATGCTATAAATAAATTTGACATTCTAAAAGAGGTAATTGTGTAGAAAGGGACAAAATTTACACTGAGATTTACATTAAAGAAACTATAAAGTTGGTACATGAAGATAAGACTAAAATCATACCACAGAGCATACATGAGATAAAATACAACACAAAAAGATTAAAATACGTACACAGCAGTGAATTTACAGAACACAGTGACATGCAGGAATAGCACAAACCCAGAATCTCCACAGACTGAACTAACAAAACAAAGTGGAATTACAGCGAAACACTGATGATTATGACATGAAGGACGAGTATCCATTTTTTTTGTACAGGCAAATAAACATATCAATAACACCTCTACATAAAAAAGGTACATAATTTAATGCTACAGGGTATAAGAAGAAACTACCAGCGTGGGACTGAACTCACACACCGAGTCAACAGCTTCATCTCTGGTTCAATCATCTGCTTTACTACGCAATGATTTCAAAAAGAACAACTTACATGTAGAAATGAATAATAACAGCCGGATGGAAACGAGTGTGCAACATGATGTAAGACCATGGCTCTCGAAGTGGGGAGAGTAAAGCATAACCATGGGGTCCATGACTTTTAAATTTTGTTACAGCGGTGGAAACAGCAAAGTTCTTATATTTAGTTACTAGTTATTAGACTGTTTGACAGGTCAAACATCAGTAACTCAAGAACAAGGAGCTCTGTAAATAATGTCTACTGAAATCTGACTGTATTCTAATTTTAATAGAAATGAGGTCCAAAAGATTTCACATATATTACCAAAATATTAAGCCTAATATCCCAATATTACACAAAATAATTAAATTCATAAAATAATTACTGAGGGGATGCTTAAAAGTTTGAGACCCCTTGATGTCAGCTATTTTTAGTGTTCATAATCAGCAAGCTCATAATCCATGGTCTTTCATACCACTCCCAGTGAAAATCAATTGGCCACTCATGATCATATCTAGAACTGTATACCACAGTAGTTCATGGAGAGATTCAAGACTTGTGACGATGTTTAAAATCTGATTTTTCAATTTTAAAACAAACACAATGTTCTCTTAAACCTTAAGAGCACTTTTATGGTGACGATAGGCATTAATCTGTCTGTAGTCCTTAGCACCAAGTATAAAAATAAATAAATGTTTATATACACATGACAAGAGAGTCACAAAAACTGTGCACTGAACACTTACATCAGGAAAAGGAAATACAGCAGGACTTGATTAGCCCTTTCATAATAAACTAAAAAAACAAAAAAAAAAAAAAAAAACTCACTATTAGTTTCTGACTGTGAGCAAGTACCAGTCACTGCAGAATCAAAAGTCCAGGGGTGAAGTCAGGCCTAATCCAGTTCCTCCTGCCCGGGCAGATTTGAGACAAAAGTCCAGGAGGTGGAGCCCACTCCGTGTGTTTCAGGCTGGATAAGCGTATTGTTCTGTGTTGTAGAGCGACTCACGGGTTTAGGTTATAGGAGGAGTTGGATCTGGTCCAGCTCCACCTCCTGGACTTTTGGTTTTGCAGCAAATCTCATTGCGAGACAAATTTACAGAACACACAGCTGTCTTTTGCCACTTGTATGAAATCATAAGAGCAACATGTTCTGATTAAAACATTTTAAAAAGGGTCAGTTACACAATATTTAAATAAACACGATACACACATATCAGTCAAAGGCTACCATTACACACATGCAGACTGGTGGCAAGTTAAAGGAAAAACCAGTGGATCTTTAATGCGGTAAGGGCTTTTTCTGGCATGGTTTGGGTCCACTTAGACCCCCTTAGAGGAAAGAGTCGCTGCGAAACTATACAAAGTTCATCTGAGATAACATTTCTATCCTGGTGAGAGCGGTCGCGTCCAGGGTGACTCCACCCCAATCCACAGGGCAAAAGGGCTCAATGAATGGTTTGATTAGTGTGAATATGATGTAAATCTATGGCCTTCACAGTCACCAGATCTCAACCCAACTCAACACCTGTGGGAGATTTTGGAGCATCGTGTTTGACAGCGCTCTCTGCCACCATCAGCAAAACACCAAACAGAGGAATATTTTTTGGAGGAATTATGTTCATCACTCCAGCACCATTCCAGAGACTTGGAGAATCTATGGCAAGAAACACTGAAGCTGTTCTGGTTCATTGTCGTTGCCCAAAACTTTACTAACACATCTCATGCTAAAGGTTTTTCTTTTAATTTGTCTCTTGCCTGTACATGAGCAATACTGCCCTCTGATGACTATAACAAAACGCTGATAGAAAATAATACCACAAATTCAACGACAAAAGAATCTGTGAGTGCTTCTTTCTCACCCTCAATTCTGAGTGTGCTGGTCATGCTCAGTGCAGAGAGGAGGATGGGTTTTCAGATGGGATGCCCACTAGTGTGGGGGGCTGCGGGCCCATGCCGGTGTTGGCGGGTGCAGCAGGGCGGGGATTGAGGCGTGGGGGGAGTGGGTTGGAAGGACGAATGAGCGGCGGTGGCTGGTTCAGAGCTGAACGAGGCTGCAGGAAACGGGCCTGCTGCTGGAGGGGTGGAGGCTGGCGGTGCAGTGCAGGAGTGGCTGGCAGAGAGGGCCGTAGTAAAGGCGGAGGCTGATTCAAGGAGGTGCTGCCGCTTGCTGCTGCCATGACCAATGACGCTACAGCTATGGGAGATGGTCCAGAGGCAGGCGTCACCTGACCCTGTAAGTGACAAGGCAATACAATTACTTATCTTGTAGATATGAAACAGACTTACATCAACATATTAATCAGCATATAATCATCATGTACATACAAACCCAAACTGGCATATTTGGGTTTATTTTGCTATGTGCACGTTAACGTACCTCCTCCTCCTCTTCATCTGTGCTCTTTCCTGATGGTGGGTTGGAGCTGTTTTTTCCGTCCTCCCCAGCGGCTGTGCTGTCTCCGTTGGGGGCACGAGTTCCCTGCTCGGCTTCCCACTCCTGCAGCACCTCCTCCAGGTTGAAACGGCGCCGATAGTTCACAAAGAAGTTCTTGACTTGCCCCACTGTTTTATTGCCAATAACATCTGCGATGGCCTGGAAGTCTTTGCCGTACTTGCGGACTCCTAAATAAAAGTGTTAAAAAGAATGAAAATCAATGTCATATACTTAAAGATGGTTTCAAAGGTAAACGTGATGAGAAACTACCTTGAACGGCGAGCAGCTGCTCATCTGTTGTCCAGCGGGCATTGACTTTTTGGTTGGACTAGAATACAAGAAATGATGCACATTTACTACACTCTCAGTGTAGGCATGCTTGACAGTTATTGCCAAATAAAAGGACAGAGAATGTTACTAGGTTATTTTCTACGTGTATTCCAAACCATTTTGGAACTAATTTTAACTGTCCTTTTTTCCCTTTAGTCTTCTTTTTCATTTTATGTCATGTATAAATGTTGTACCATTTCATCAGTCAGAGTGTATCTTCAGACACCATTTTCAGCACACAGAACAGCAAGTGGAGAAACATTTTCAGTTTTAGAAATGAAATAAGGAACAGCCTATATAACACTTCAGAGCGAGCAAATACAAACTGTAATTCTGATTTACCTCAGGCAGCCGGTATTCATCAATGCCAGATTCAATCCTCTGTTTCAGAGCACTGTTCAGCTGCTTGGCATTTTGGACCTAACAGATGAAGGAAATGAATACACAATTGTTTGAATACTTGATCCCAGAAGACAGGAAAAGCATCTTGTTACATTTCTCACTGGTGGAAACTGCTCAGATTTCGGGTAATACTGTCAATTCCTGCTGAGGAGATTTATTCCTGGTGTAATACTTACTCTAGGCCATTTTCTACAAAGCAAACCCAGGATCAGACTTTAAATGTGTGCGAGAATATTGATTCTGGTTAATAAATCTTCGGTGCGAACTCTCTAGCACTTTCCCAACCCAGTTACCTGTCTTTTAAGGGAGACGAGCTCCATGTCGAGCTGTCGGAGGACGGTGTTAGCAGCGGTGGAGCTGCAGGACACGGCCACCACGTCCTCCTGCGTGAGGTACATGCCTTTGGGTGGACGGCACTTGGAGCGCTGTGAGTGGTGCCGATGCTGCAGGGTCTGATAGTCTCGCCGGCCCATGCTGATCTTAGAGCTCATTATCTGTGGCTCAACATGGCTCTGGAAAACAACATACGGAGTGCAGCTTAAGCACCACGATACTGTACACACTCAAAGAACTAAATGCTAAACAGTACTTATGCTTTAACAGTAACGCTTTACCTCTTTCTTCGTCTCTTTATTAGGGTCGTAATCACTGTCGTTTGCCTCAATAGGGTTAGCTTCCTCCATCTCTTCATCACTAGAAAATAAAAAACATAAGACAGCTATAGAATAACTTATGGCGGAGTAATTCGTGTTTTAATTACAACCGGATAAACAGCCAATATATGACTAGCCGATGTATGACACCTTTCATCTTGATTACTTCGGTTTGCCAGCTTTCTTGCCTGTCTGTCCATCAAGCTTGTCCTGGATCTGGTCTTTTTCCATGAATAATAGTACTTCACAAGACTTGATATGGATTTGTCTGGCAACTGTGAATTTGGTAAGACATGTTTTGAAAATTTAGTGAAGTTTAACACATGAGGAAAAGTAGTATGCATGCTTACGATGTAATGCAATCTACAATGACCACATGTGATAAGAGTCTTGTGACTCACCATCTGCTGGATCCTGTGAAAGCTCTTGCCATGGAAGCTGAAGGCTTGCTCAAACAGCACTTTGTCCTCCACCGTCCAGTCATCTGGGAAGGGGGTGAAGTTGGGCAGGTCTGCCAGGGACTTCTCAATGTTGTGCTTGTGCCAGAAGAGCATGCCAAGAGCCTGTTGGACACACAGTTGCGTCATCCTTTTCATAGGAACTGATTTATGAGTGCTGGCTCATCCACCGCAAATGAATATGATTATGTAAACAGAAGCTGCAGATCTTTGGATCACTGTAAAATTAACAGTAGTCTTGTCCTGTCCTCACAAAAAGCCCACATTTTTTTTTCTTATTTGACCCGCTAATTTGTTCCCCACTTCCTGTATGGCTTTCTTTCAATTTTCGAAGAACAACTCCACTGGCCTTTTTAAGGGGACAGAGAAAAATACAGAAACACTTTTTTAATAAAATACAAAAACACAGAAACATTTTTTTTGCCAGGAAAAGCACAAATGCAGAAACAAATGAGTTTATAAATCCCATAGTGTGTTAATGTCTTCTAAGAAATGTAATGGTCTCAGTCTTTAAGGGCTCTGTATAACAGTGTTCTCTCGTCTCATCACTTTCGCTCTGTAAGGGGGTGAATGTGAGGTGAGGCGACTGTGTGGTGTACCATATCTGAAATAAAAGCTCATTGACGCATCATAACCGGCGGCATTTTTAATAAATGTCCATTTTTAAACCCGACGTGTGGAAAATGGTATATTTCGTCAAGATAATAAACTCTATTTGATTGTATGCAGTAGTTTATAATACACAAATAATAAAAGCAATCAGCACTATACACTTACTTTCTCATGGTGAGAAAGCACAGAAATAAAGCTCTCTGAGAGTCACAGGCTGTGTAAACTGAAAACTCGGCCTTCACACTAAATACACATTACAGCCCCACTTCTGGAAAGATTCCTTTTTATTTTGCGGCGTTGGGCTTCGGTTGGTGTTGAATCTGTCTGAAAGAGTCATACTCAACACTTGCTGCCGAAACTACTGGGTTGTCCAAGAGAACAATACAAAGTCGCAGAATGTTAGGAAAAGGAAAGGCTTTGCAGGTATAACCCACCAGTAAACATCCCACTACTAAAACGTAACATTTAGAAGACCTGACTTTGGGCAGCTCTCACTAGTGTTGTATTAATTAGATGGATGTTGACAGCATGAGAAGGAAATAAAGCTCACGCCCCCTAGATGAGATAATGCCACAGTGCAAAACCTTTCCTTTTTTTTTTTTAATAAAATGCACTAGAAATGGAGCACACAATGCACACAACTACATATAATAATACAGTGTAAAACCAAGCCAAGTTTTCATGAATTTCACTAGCACTGCTCTTCAATGGACATGAAAATGTGCTATGCCTCAGAGGCTGTGTGTTTAGAACCTAGGTGTCTTAAATCTATATTAGTTTGACAACAAAATTTCTTTAAATATATCAATTTCATACATTTTCAAGGGGCATTTAAATGTAATACTTATCCTGACTTTCCAGACCTGTGCAAGAACCCAGATTTATGGTCTATCTAGAGTAGCACAATCACACAACATATTCTCAGGCGAAACGCAAACGATACAATACACAATACCGACCTGCTCCACATTATAGCCATGTTTTTCCTTTGCAATGGCAATGTATTCATCCACTGTGGGCGAAACACAAGCGTATAAGTGTTAGTACAGCAGAAACACCGTCTGTCAGATATTCTGAACAGCGTTTAGTTAATAAATGTGAAAGAATTACGCTCACGTTTAGTGTCCACAATAGTATGATATGGAGACCACACTAACATGCCTCCTGTGTCTTTATCACTGTACTTAGTAGAACCTGGGAAAATGTGAAACAACACAGTTAACACAAATAAATAATAACCATGTCTGAGTTGTGCTGTAATTGTGTAAACAGAAAACACAGAAATAATCATAAAAAAGGGCATTAAGTACCATAAATTAGCTGCAATGATTTTGTGTTTGTGAAGTTTAGCAAGACTTCAGCTTGTACAAACTCATAACTGCCAAACCACGTCCAAAACTACAACAACTACAAAATAACAACTTTATTTGTAGCTCATAGCAACTTTGCTGTTACTCTTTTTTTTAATGTTATTACTTAATTCTGCTGTAATGTCCTTTTAATTACATTCGCTACATTTCAAAAACTAGCAACTAGCTAAGTAGGAAAGCTAGCTTACGCAAAAAATTACTTATATATATACATTTATTGCGCAAACAATACTGTTAGTATTGTCATTGTCCGAAACATTCAACTGCAAATAACACTTTTTCGAAATAACAAACTAACAGTTACTCCCAAACATGAACTATATTAGCTTATAGTGCGCTAGCTATATATACACACACACCGAGGCTACCACACTTCGGCTAACTACCTACCAATTATACAAACATACTACTATTCTAAACAGTACGCCGAGCTCGTGCTCTCTGTGCAGTAACTATGGTAACTAGCGTTGCCGCACTACACTAACGCACTATCGAGTGCAGTAGTACGCTGCTGTAGTGTGCGAAGCCGAACACTCCGGAGGAAGCCGGTGAGCCTACCGTACCAGGATCATATTCAGGAATACTGGCTTGATAATCGGATCCCACACGCATTCCGACATCTGCAAAGGCAAAAGCATTCTGTATCTATCGACCAGCTGGGATCTTCTTTCAATCAATAAATCTTAACACTAAAAATCAAAACGCAAAGCTCTCTCTGTGTGTGTGTGTACATATATACATGTGTGTGTTCGAGGCTATACCGTGCTCGTCGTCGCTGCCACTCTCTTCAGAAAAATGGCCATTCGAGGCGTTTGAGGGGCTTTTCGTCCCGTTAGACCGACCTTTCCCTAGGTAGTCCGACCCTTTATCCATCATCCCAGGCATTATAATGATATTTATTTTTTTCTGTATAAATTTTAAAAAAAATTGTGTGCATTCAGTGCACGGTTTTTTTGCAGCTAGTCTGTCCCTTGCAATAACTCCCCTGCGCAGCTCGAGCCACAGCGCTTCTGATTGGTATTCCTCCGCCACAATATTAGACACTACAATTCACAGTATATCATGACAAACTGCTTTGTTTTATATTTCATTTCTATGTTTTGAAGCAAGATATTTTTTTTTAAAGATTAACTGTCCTCAACTGACCGAGTTTATGGCTCTCAGCCGCGAACTATCTTCTTTGGCGGAAGGAGTTGTTATGCGCGTGAAACGGTGCCTGCGTCAGAGTTGTTTATAAATACATGAAATACAGACGCAAATAATTAGAAATGAAAGACGAATAATTCTTCAGATTAATCATTGATAATTAATTAAATAGTTAAACAATTCTTCAGGTCTTCGCGGAGAAAGTGCTTTAGTATTTCTTATGTGGGGAAAGAAAAGTAAATCCTGTGTAATAAAACTGATAAAGTGTGTGTAATAGACTGACCCTAATGTTGTGATTAGGTTAGTGTTTCACATCAGAGTAATCCTTCTGAAAAAGGAAACAAAGTCCTTATGCCAAGTGTGTGTGTGTGTGTGTGTTATAAGATAAGATTTTATATTCTACTGACCTCCAGCAGATGGCGCCACACACACACACACACACACACACACACACACACACACACACACACACACACACACACACACACACACACACAATATAACTTTTAGCCCTGTAAAGTGTGTTTTTTATAGGTGTATATTATTTGTGTACATGAAAATTCTATATTTTATATGCTTGTACTGTATGTTGACGTAATGTAAACACATAATGTAAACACAGTGTATTTCTATATTAAATTCAAATCAATTTGATGCAAGGCTATTTTTCAATCACAGTTTATAAGATATAACAGTGACTCTATAATATTGCATTGGTTTAAGGTTTTACTTTGCAGAATTTTACAGGTCTCTTTACATATTGTGTTATTTTATTAGTTATATTTCCCTTTATATTTTAATATTTACTGTCAATATTTTGTTTTTATTGCTATTTCCAATAAAGCATTTCATGAATTTCTTTTCAAAATGTTATATAAAGTTAACTGTTATTTCTACATTTCAGAAATTATGTTTATTATAACAAAAATACTTCTCTCAAACACACTGTGAACGTTGTTAAAAACATATAAATATGAATTATTTATTGTTTTATTATAAGTCCTATTATAAACCATTCTTATTTTATTATTATGGAGGAAGTTGATGTTAATCTCCCTGTGTGTCTGAGCGCCTCAGGCTTCTGGTCGTTAGATAAATGCAATTCCTCCGACCGCCAGCAGGTGGAGTGTCGAGGCTTCGGCCGTTTAGCTCCGTTACCCAGGCTGATGTGGGCGGTGCGACCCGGGGCAGCGAATCCGGTCCGGAGCGGGAGTCTCACTCACACAAACACACACACANACACACACACACACACACACACACACACACACACACGGTGTTGCCGAGGGACAGCAGAGTGCATCACAATCACAGTGCCGCATCACTGTCCCCACAGCATCCGAAATCATGTAGACTCCATGCAGGAGCCACTGCTCGTCCTTCACCGGATCGTCAGAGTCATTTCTCAGTCCCAGAGTCCCGGTGAGGAGGATCGGGATGGCCGGGGGTCGCAGAGGACTCGTGGCCCCTCAGAATACTTTCCTAGAGAATATCGTCCGGAGGTCCAACGGTAAGACAGCGAGCTTATTTTACCCCACATCCGAGGCTTATTCTCTTCCTTTCTTTAAGAGTTCATTTCCATCACCTTAGAGATTACTGAAGTGCTGAAGCGACAGACAGTCAGGGGTTCAGGTTCATTTATCAGCCTTTTCTGTTTTTCCTGGGAACCTCTGCTGGAATGATATCTAAAGATAAGACCACATGGTGTGTGTTTTTGGGTTGGACTGCAAAATTCCCAGTGCTGAAAATGTTTCAAACAATCCCAGCCTGAGGCTGTCCATGAATCCAGCCCTGCTGGTGCAGGTGTTTTTCAGCATGGGGGGTTTGTGCACTGCATGGCTGTAATTTCTCTACATGTCTGTGTTCAGCATCTCACTTAGGTTCAGTGTGTTACATACATGTGAGCAACACTACCATACAAATCAATGCTAAACCTCAGGAGAGTCAGCGGGAGGTTCTGGGTTCTGTAGGAGTTAATGTACAGTTACTTTTACGGTTCCTGGACATTTCTTTTCTTTCCCCATCAGGAGCTCTTTGGATTCATCCACACTTCAGTCCCCTTTTACATTTTTTATCTCAAAAACATCTGACACAGTGCAAACTATTCTGTAGTGATTGATAGCTATGTAGTTCCTCTCAGATTCACTTGTTCTGTGTGTAATTTTTAGACACTGCTTACTCTCCATACGCTGAATAGTTTTGTTTTTTCTTCATTTGAGAGATTACTGAGACACATTTTGACTGTAATCATCCAAACAAGCTAAACTTGAGTTCGCCATCCTGGGTATCACAAGTATTGTGATCTCGGCTCCATCCCAAACCACACTATGTAGTTTATTAGTAACTAAGCTAATTAGTAAATTAGTAGTGTTATTATTAATGTAATTCTTTTTTTTTTATCATGCTTAAATAATAGTCGTAACTACAAGTGTATACCAAATCCTACATCGTGAATTGTGGTTTGTACTATAAAAACACAAGGAGTTGTAATTGTCATTTCTGTACTCATGACTTTTCAATTTTTGCATGAGTTTATGATGATATTATTTGTCTCACACTAATATATATATTACTGTAATTATGTTTTAATTGTAAGTATACATGTTGTCAGTGATGAACAGGACACACTACCTATATAATTCTCATCTCAACCAGAATATCTCTGGTGTTTTAAGGATAAATAAATAAGTAAGTAAGTATGTAAATAAATAAATAAATAAATAAATAAGAGTTAAAATGGGTTTTCACTACAATGAATATTGTTGTATTAACTGCATCATAAAGTCACTCAAAGCTAGTAGAAGAACGACATAGACGAATGTTACGTTATCGGTTTGAAAAATTGCTTTTTCATTTTGATAATTTTATTGCTTGCTTTAGTTCGCACAATATCCTCAGTGCTGTATTATGACTTACACCATGTACAAATGCATTAAATTCAGTGCAGCTGAATTGAACCCTGCAGGTGTTCGCTCAGCACTGAGGATGTAGCTGTGTATAAAATCCTGCTTCGACTGTGCTTCCGTTCCTTAATTGCTTTAACACATTTTTCTTTTCAATGTTTCAGTTTGGACATTATCCCATAGACAGACAGGTATAACCAAAGTCATGTAGACATTTTTTTCCTTGTACTTCCATCCAGCTCATCCATTTCTGTTGTGGCTTTTTTGCTCATTTACACGTTTTTGTGCAAATACTGCTATCATGTAGGTGTAGAAAGTCCTAGAAGTCACTTTTTTCCTCATTATTTTCTACCTTGTTTATACGTTGTCCTGTCTGTTTTTAATCCCTGATGTAGACGTGAGCACTAACCATGTAGCCTGCTTTATGGTTACAACTTCCCCAGCTGAGTTACTAATCTGTACCAATTCAGTAACCTCCTGTTCCTGTGTCTTGCCGTGTGGAGATTGATTAGATTTACGCAGACGAATCCCCAGTGTTGGATGAACTCTTCCACTGTTCCTTTGCGTCCAGCTGGATTTATATAAACACTGCAGGTGTTAATTCAACACTAGGGATTGTGCTGTGTGGAAGCCTGGAGAAAATTGCCCAAATTTGTACAGCTAGCCTTGCTTTCAGTGGGATTTTGTACTCTCTCTCTCAGAAGGATTGTTTGTAGGATCCTTCAAGTGAAAGATTCCTAAATATAAAGATTTACTTTATTTCATTCCATTACATCAACATTTTACAACCTTTTCCCTCACTCACCACCTGCAGGCTATACCATTAACACTTTATTCGAAGGCTACTGACATTAAGGCTTCATAACACATTAATAAGCACTGTATCATTCTTTTATAAAGAATGTTGGAGGACTTATGTAAGGCTTTTATCCAATCTCATGAGGTGGCACTCATTTTTTGTAGCTTTGTCGTTACATGAAAGTGAGAAGAACCCTGGGTGGATTGTTTAAGAATGTTGTCGTTTCAGTTTTTGACCCTAATCCTGCAAGTTCTTAGTTTAACTTTGCAAGTGGCACATTCATTAAGCTTGAAGACATCTTGAATTAAATATTGATGTGTCATCTTAGCTTTTGGGAGGTGTATTTACTCCATCTACTCCACTGGTGGTCCATTTGCAATAAACGTATTTAAGAAGCCTATATATATCAGCATAAGGAGTGATTTTCATCTCGTCAAACCAAATTGGTAATCAGTGTTGCATTTATAACATTGCTACGAAGCATGAATGTGTACCTTCGACAGCTTGACATATTTAAGAAGCTCATATGATGGCTAAATGAACAGGAATGGTAGAATGGTTACTTCATGGAAGATGTCTTAAAGCTTTAACAATATGTGTTTCGTAAAAAAAAAAACAACTGAATAACTTACAAAAGTACAGTAATAATCTATTCATAATGAAAATTCATACTGAAAATTGTGTAATGGAAAAATCACCTCACAAATATTTACATAAGCCTTTCATAACTCATTTAGCATTGCTAGAGAAATGGTTATAAATGTGTTATGATGGCCCAGTGTACACTACCAGTCAAAAGTTTGGACACGCCTGTTTATAGAAAGCTTTTCTTCATTTTCTCTCGTTTTTTAAAACTGTTTTCGAATAATAATGCCAATATGAACACTATGAAATAATAACACTATTAAATAATACATATGTAATTATGCAGTGGCTAAGAACAGTGTTAAATAAATTGAAACTATTGTATATTTTAAATAATTAACAGAACTTCTTAACCAGATTCATGAGGAAGCTTCACCCAGGAGGCTTTTCTTATAGTTCTCTAATCGGCTGAGCTCCTCACTGCTTCTCCCCAGGTCTGAATAAACACTGTGCTGAGGAGAAACAATTCAATTTTAAGCAACGAGTACTTGTTTTAAGCAAAAACTACTGATTTTGATTCAGAAAAAAAAGTATACAGTACTGTGCAAAAGTCTTAGCACCCTATTATTTTTAGTACAAGCTTTGTTATAGATTTGTATTTGACGACTTCGACATTATTGATTCAGTACAAAAACATTTTAGATTCCAAACACTAGTTTTCCAGCACAAA
>CM074967.1:5017798-5028622 GCA_037577455.1 Pangasius macronema | reverse complement strand
CTTCATCTTTTACGATTAAAAGAACTGCTGCCAAACATATAACACGCTAGAAACATTATAATCACTCTAATAATGATCCATTCATACACTCTTATGGATTTGCCTATTAAAATCTAAACAGTGACTTTATTTTTTTTTTGTTCGGGCAGTGTATATGAGCATTGAGTTACTATTTTCTTTTTTAAAAGACACATTTTCCCAGTGGAAACTTAAAGAAATAAAGGAAAAACAATACTTTCAGTATATGCACTTAACTGCTGCAGACAAATGTCTCATAAGCTCTTAGGCTTGTGTATTTATCATGGCAGAAATCGCTTTATACCTATTTGTTTATAGACATCTGATGTGACAAAGAACCTATTTTCAAAAGTGCACCAGCAAAACACTTTTCCAGCAAAACACCCCACAACAGGATGCTTACACCCTCATGCTTTACACTTGGGATGGTCTTCTTCAGATTAAAAGCTTCACCCTTTCATCTCCGTACACAGGGCTGATCATTATGGCCAGTCAGTTTTATCTGATCAGAGAACAGTTCTCCAAAAGGCTGGTGATCACCTACAAACTTTAGTCTGGTTTATTTTTTAATGTTGGTCTTGCAGTAGGAGCTTCTTCCTTACATGACAGTACTCTCTTAATGATGGATGTACTGTATATACAGAGGTACCTGATGCTTCCAACTCCTTCTACAGTTCTTTTGTTGTTGTTTTGTGTTGTGTTGTTTTTCGGACTAAAGTTTAGTCATCCCAGGGAGTTAATTTGTGCCTCCCTCCTGAACGATGCAATGTTTGTGTGATCACAAGATTTTTATATTTGAATACATTTGTTTGTACAAAAGTTTGTGGAACTTTAAGTGGTTTGGAAATTACTCCTAAGGAGGAATTGGATTTGTGGAGGTCCCTTTTTTATTCTGAAGTCTTGGCTGACTTGCTTGGAGTTTCCCCATGGTGTTAAGGTAGGCCCTTTGTAAAGGTAGGCCCTTTTTACAGCCACAGGTGTGCTCCCAATTAACTCCTAATTATGACAACTGGCCAATCAGAAGTCATTACATCAATTTCTGGAATCTTCCTGACTGTTTTAAGAGACATTTGAAATTCTCATGTAAAAATTAAAGCTGAAATAAAATGCTCTATGATCAATTGTTTTAGAATTACCTCTGATGTGGGAAAAAAAAACATAATTCCCTTGCCAAAAGTAATAGCATGAAGTTTGTAAAGTCTGAAAAATGAGTTGGAATATCTTTAGCCCTATATTTGGCCTTAACTGTATACTTTTGTTAGGGATAGGGTCGGGAAATACACACTGCTCCGGGTGTGTGTTCACTACTGTGTGTGTGCACTTGGATGGGTTAAATGCAGAGCACAAATTCCAANGTCACTTCACTCTTCACTCGTCACTCTTCACGTGATATGCCGTATATGTGTGTATGGGTAATACAGTGTATTTTATTACATGTGTATTAAAATGTTCCTGAGCTGCATGGTCAAGTCAAACCCCCTGCCCCTGTGCTCTCTCTGTAGGCCTACATGTGAAACAAGAACCACTGATCGAGTGGGACGTGTTCCAGCAGGCTGCAGTTCCTCTGCGCGCCATCAGAGGGCGCCAAGGTCACACAGAAAAGCAAACAAAGCCTTTAGGAAAAGTTTGGCGTCTTCAGAAACAGCGATGAAGGAATTATTTGTCTCGCTGTGGTCTCCAATGATTTCTACAGTATTCGCCGTCTATGAGTGACCAAAATTATATCTTTCTGTTGTGGTGGTGTGTGGTTGGGGGCGTGGCTTTTGTTGTCACTAATAAGGTTAAAGGTGTAGTAAGATATATGATTATGTATGTTTTAGTGTCACATTGGGCTCAATTATTATTATTATTATTATTATTATTATTATTATTATTATTATTATTATTATTAAGCAGGCCTGTATTCCAGAGCCACAATTTGACTCAATCAATCAAACTCGCATGCTGATCATTTAAATATTCAAGATAAATGAGAAGAAAGCTTATAATTATCAGGCAGTGAAGATGGCGGATGTTCAAAACCAGCACTTTGAGTCAAATGTGAAAATATTTTTTTTACACTTAAACTGTAATAACATACTATATTACAGTAGGCTATATTATGTAAGTTTCTGAGGTACTCTCTAGTTTGCTTTGTTAGCAACTGTATAAGTGATGACATGTCAAATTATATAATTATATTAAAAAACTCACCATTTTATAAAATTACTTGTAATAACTTATTTCTACCAGAGAATCTTCAAATCCCTAAATCCTTTTAGTTATCACAAATATGAAATATTCTGTTTTTCCCTTTCTGTCTTTTTCCTGATGGTGCCCTTGCAGCTTCTTTCGTTGTAATTCCAGCTTTTTAAAGGAGGATTTTTCTTTTCTAGGCCATGTCCAGCCTGAGAGGGTCCAGCAGATTAGAGGTTGAGGAGATGCAGACTTTCCCCAACACACTCTACACAAAACTGAGTACAAAACCTCCTTCAGCTTTTCCCTCTCTCACTAAAAAGGCCTTCGCATGCCCTTAATCACTGTGCAGTCCTCCTTTCCCCCAGTTTCCCCAACATTTCGCAAATAAAAAAACTAATATTCTGTCATTAATTGTTACCTACAAACAGCTGCCAGATTGTTGCGTTCGTTGATTAACACGACATCAAGACAGAAGCAGAAAGGCGCATGCACTCGTGGACTCGTCCTTTTTGTTACCTGGAAGGTTTTATGTGTTTACGATAAGATTTTATCTGACGTTATAATTTTACCCCTTTATAATAAACTGACAAATGAACTGAATGAGTTTAAGCAAGGAACTCACCATACAGGATCAGACTCAGATTTATCCGGTTTAAAACAACAACAACAACAACAACAACAACAACAGCAATAATAATAATAATAATAATAATAATAATAATAACTATCGTAGCTTCCTTATGACTCATTATGAAGCCTTCACAAGTATTTTGCTGAGCGCTGATAACTAAAGCAACAAACTTTGCCCGGAAATAAGGTTTGGATTATATAATGTTTATTATATATAACTATATAATGTTTATGTATATACTTTTAAATTAATCACTTGGCTTGTGGCTTATGTGTTGGCTGTAATTCTGTTATTTTACTTTACGTTGTTTTAGGAGATTTCATTCTGAGTGATGAAGTTTTCCCGAAAAAAAAAAGTTTCAGAATTGAGCTTAACCCTTAAAAACACAGCTAGTTTGCTTTATAAAATTCTAAAAAAAAAAAAATCCAATTCAATAATAAAGTTTTATTATACTTTTGTTTAACACACAGCCGCAGTTCACAGTGCAACACACACATAATTTCGGCTTTTCCAGACTCGTTTCAGTGCCGCACAGGAGACCAAAACAAGCAAAAGGGAATTTCATTTGTAGTCAAACTCAATCTGACTTTATTAAGAGATATTAACCTTAAAACCAATCGTCAGTAAATACAAACACACATGCGCAATTAAATTAAACAACCAAAAAATATGATTAAATTAAAAAGAAAGATTAACCTGATAGAAATGATCCTATTCTAAAATCATAAATATAAACTGAAAGTGCGACTCTGATAGACTTCAAAGTACAGTTCAAACTCGTGGATAAATTAAACTGAGAGACACACTGTATGTACAACTTTTCAGTTTGTTTTCCAGGACAAAGTGAACATGTGGACGCACTGGGGGAAATATCTGAGCAGTTTCGAGTCACAGAGAAATGAAAAACTACGGTACAAAAGCACACTGAGATTGGAGTCTGTAAATTTGCTTGAGTCCATTTCACACGTGTCCTGAAGACCACTAGAGCCTTCTCTGATTACTAAGAACCATCTGATCGGTTTTTGTTTCAGGCAAACACCATTCAGTTTGTAAAATATCAGATTTACTCTTGGTTGTGTTGTCTTGCTGAGTTTATGGTGTATTGGTTTACCATAAAGTAAACCGTTTTTTTTTAAATATGAAGAGTAAAGTGCCTCAATATAGTTAAATCAAACAAGACATTTCATAGGAAACCTAAATATATACAGTAAACATTGGGATGTTTTTCGTTGAAGTTTCTCTGACGCACGAACGTCTCCAGGCTTTTATAGTGTAGGCTACTGGAAGTTGCCACTGCTCCCTGTCTGTGTTTACGAAGACACCTGAGACTTTTGGATAAAATATTAGATAACATTTTAAAAAAGTTTTTTTTTGTTTGTTTTATTTAGTTATGGACGTTCTGTACTGGATCGATAGAAGTAGGCTTACTGACACAGCCTTGACGCGATTTTACCATTATTTTACAAACTCAGATTGTTCAGCTGATTGAATTGTGGCCGTTCGTGCTTGCCGTCTGGACTGGATCCGTAGTGCGCAGGGTTATCCGGGGACTGACACGCAGGGCTGCCCGGCGCGCTCTGTTCGCTGTCGGTGTCGCTGCCCTTTTTGCACACGCCGCCGTTCGATGCTGAATTTTCGGTGCCGCCGGTGCTGTGCGTCTTCACGTGTTTGCTGAGGTGGTCGCTGCGCATGAAGCGCTTGTTGCACACGGGGCAGGCGAAGCGCTTCTCGCCGGTGTGCGTGCGCAAGTGCCTCTGGAGCTCATCGGAGCGTGTGAACCTCTTGCCGCAAAACAACCAGTTGCACACGAATGGCCTCTCGCCCGTGTGCCAGCGCAGGTGCGCCTTCAGGTGAGAAGTCTTGCCGTAGACTTTACCGCAGCCCGGGATGTGGCAGCTGTGCAGCCCTTTGCGCCGTAGGCTCGCTCCTGCCGGTCCGAGCCGTTCAGCCTCTTGGCAGTTCGGGCAATCGCAGGTCGCCCTGCCCGCATAGCGCCGCGCAGATGAGCGTGGTGAGCCTGCGAGGGTTACAGCGGGCGATGCAGTGAGGACGGCTCCACTGGCGCCCGCCACTGAGCTTGGGCTAGAGTCCGGGTACGAAGCCGGCAATACGGGCTTGAATCCGTCCACTAGGTGCTGCCCGCCGGCGAGCAGGTGTGGCGATGAAGCAGCGCTGAACGCGGAGTGGCCGAGCGCCGCCGAGTAGTCCGAGTTGTAGCCTCCTAATGGAGAATGCAGCGAGGTCTGGAGGCCGTTGGCGCCCAGCGGATTGTCGATCCAACCCGTGCCCACGTCCCACCAGGCCGAGGCGCCGGCCGACGCGTCCCCAGCGGCGATGCCCGACTTGAACCAAGAGTCGTACGCGTGCGCGACGCCCATCCTCGGGTAGATGCCCTGCAGGCTGTCCACCGAGGTGTGCACTTTGGAGATGAACACGGGCTGCGAGCTCGGCTCCTGAGATCCGCCTGAGATGGACACAGAAGTCTGAAACGCGGAGTAATCGCTCCCGAAGGGGCTCCCGGACGCGCTGCTGGTCGTTAGTGAGAAAGCGCTGGAAACTGGAGAACCGTTTGCGCTAAAGGTTTCCGCCAGGCCGCTCCCGCCTCGAGACGACAGACTCGACCCGAGACTGCAGCTTCCCGGAGAACCTCTTTTCCAAGGATGGAAGCCTTTCCCAAACGAACCGCTGTCTGATATCATGGCAGATGTAGGGCTCGGGCTGCCGATTTTGTTACAGGTTGCAGCCAGCATGGCTAAAGGAGTAGATCCAAACTTGGGCTCTTCCTGGAGTGATTACAGACAACAAAAACATGTTAAGCCTCAGAGGAAAAAAGCGTGGTCTCAGAATAATATTCTAGAAATATATAAAAGGTAATTTAGGATCGTTTTAAATAGAAAATTATGATTAGTTTATATTATATTTTACGTGATTATGCACGTTTTTATAAGTAGCATATTTTCTCCAAAGAAAACTCGACGCTTTTTTGTGATACATTAAACAAATTAAAAATATGGTTTAACTATTATACAAGTAAATATGTATATTTAAGCATCTTTTTTCTTTTTCTTTTAATTTTTTCTTACAACCGTGCAGGTCTATTTCAAACTTCTGAACGTGATTCGTGTCTTCAGCTACGAGCAAGACAACTTAATTCTGCAAAAATTAAAAATACATCTCAGAAGTAAACATTAAGCTCTTACTCACCCCTAGAAGTGAAGTTGCCATCCCAGAAGTGTCCACCTTTGCGAGTACCTTCACATTTATAGCCTACGCGCTTGCTCGGGTTGTTTTGTTAAAGCTGTATTGTCATGTACTGAAGCTCGCCGCCCCTTTCCCAGTGCAGTTGTAGCTCCTCTCTGGCTTTGAAGTTCCGCAGGCTCGGCTTTCAACCAATCAGATTCGTAGAAGTCGTGAAGTCATCGCCACTGACGTCGCTGCTCGTCGAGCTTCTCAAGGCAAGTGCAGATGTTAAAGCCTACAAGTGGGGGTGGCTGCAGGGTGAAGCGCAATCCGGTCATCTTTTCTGATGGGGATCCCCCTCCTCTTCTCTATGAGGACCTGGAACGACTGTTTTAACGCAACAACGATTTATACCCGAATCTATCAAACCATGGCAGCCATATTCTTTTCTTATTAGGCCTATAATATTTCTACGGGGGGTTTATTGGGACTTAAACGCAAAATTTTCCACCACCATAAAACGTGGCACTGGCACCTTTTATGGCAGCTGAAGAATTAGTGTTTACATGCCAGTGAAACACCCTAGAAGTGCAAAAATGGGGTTAAACTGTACATTTCCCTGCTGCTGCACTCAGAAGTAAAGTGCTTTCCTCTATTCTCAAGCTGAACACTTGTAACTATCCGAAGTACCACTGAACTGTCCAAAGTACCAAAGGAACCTTTGTTTGTAAAACTGTGCCAGTCTGTTTCTGATACTGTGAAAAGCACCAACCAAGTCTTACCCACCTCACTGACACACTCACTGACACACTCACTGACACACTCACTGACACACTCACTGACACACTCACTGACAAAACTGTACTTTTTTGTTGCTGGCATGGGACCATCATGGAGATTTGTTTGCACCCTTTATTTTTTATTTTCTACCTGTTGCCCCTTTAAATATCTTTTAGAGTAAAGCTTTAACTGTATATCAGTGTTCCATAAGGTCCAGTTAGACACCTTAAATTAAATTAAAGGGGAAAAATAACCTACATACTAAAGGAACAATCTTTATTTCTGAGAATAGTCTTTTGGACATTTAAATTATAATGCACCTTTCACCTTGAAATGTGTTCCTTTATAGTCGGACCTTTTAGAATAAAGCTTTAAAGGTACCATTTTATCTTTCTAGGTAAATATACACACATGTTAACAACAAGGAGTGGTACAGTTAAATACCCTGTTTTATGAGAGTGTGTCAGTGAAGATGGGAAGGTTTGGTTCTTCTCTCAGCATCACTTACAAAGGTTACTCAAGGTCACTTTGGATAGTTAAGGGCTCCTATAGTTTCATTAAGGTGTTCAGTTTGATAAGGGAATATTCTCTTGTACGGGGTTATACACAGAATCTGTACAGAGTCTCCCTGAGGAACCTTTTCATGTTTTTAGCGTTTTAGATTTAACCTTTTTTTTTTCTACGAATGTCTGCTTTTTATGTCAGTCCTCATACATGGATCCTAATAATTATGTGTAATCTGTGAAGTGGGGCTCACGGGTCATTGTGCCTTGTGAGGGCGTGGTCGACCAGCCCAAGGGGCGGAAGTGGGTGTGCACGCGGCAGGACGACCGCGTCTTGTCAAATATGAAAAAAAAAAAAAAAAAAAAGATCTAACTTCATCCTCGTTTCCCTCTTTGCTTTTCACTTCATTTACATCAAGGTGAAAGTTTGGAGTGTCCCAATATTTTAGACGCTTGTTTAAATTTATGTAAAGATTTCATCAAAAGGTTTTAGATCCTTTTTTTAAAAAAAAAATAATAATAATAATAATAAGGGAAATCCTCTGTTATGGGGTTCTACATAGAGTTCCTAGACAAACAAACAAACAAACAAAAAACAAAAAAGGACAAACAAACAAAAAAAACCTTAGGGTGCTTATAAGGAACCATTTTACGGATATATAGTTTTGTGTCATTATTAATTTACAGGTAAATAATATATTTATCATTTAATAATAATAATAATAATAATAATAATAATAATAATATAGGCTATAGAAGAAGAAGAAGAGGGGAAAAAACAATTAGATCTAAATGTAAGACTCCTGAAGCGCACTGAACCGGATTGAATCCATTAACATGCGCCGCACGCCGACAGCCTACATTTCATTTGAAATTCAAATTTAATAAAGTGGCGTGTTTTAATCACGCGTGTTTTATTTGCCTGATATGACGTGTATCCTGACCGGGCCTGCGCTGTCTGACCAGGCTGGTTACTGTGAGGGAGAAAGAAAACACACACGTCTATTAAACCCCTGCAGCTTGATGTGGACATCAGACTGGGTCCAGTGCGGCCAGTGCACTGCTGAGGGGTCGCACCACAATGTGAGAAGATGGAGCATTTTATTATTGTTGTTGTTGTTGTTGTTGTTGTTATGATGACACATTTTGTGTGTCATTTTGTCTGGGAGTCTCTAAGCAGTCTCTTAATTCAGAATTAAAATAGTTGGATGATAAGTCAGCTACAGTAAGTGATATTTATTATAATGAGCTAAAAATTCTTGTAGCTCTTGGACTCAATCTGAAATCTCACGTATTTTGTCACTATTAATTTATTACTCATATTTTTTTTTGCATTTTTGATAAATATAAATGTGCTGAAATTGGTCATAAAATAAAGGTCATTTTTGGTTGTTCCAAAAAAACAATCATTTAATTTAAGTTTTATTCTTTAACCATATTGTTGGAGCCACAGAAATGTTTACATGACATGCAAAGACTTAAGGACTGGAAATGATTCCTTAATTCATGATAAGCTGCAAAATAAGAGCCACCTTCTGTTAAAATGTGTTTAAGGAAGGTTGTAGGGAACTTTCTTTTTTTTCTTTCAGGCAGACGTCCTGTATTTCAGATTAGTTTGAAGGTCTGTCTGTTTATTTGCAGAAATGTTTATTTCGGCGTTGAATTCCTTGTAGAATGAATTTGTTTGCAGGAGAAAATTAGGAAGAAAATCCATCAAAGAAAAAAATCATAACAAAGTTGACACTGTTAAAAAAAACAACAGCATTAGAAAGGTGTCATTTTGTGCAGATTTTTTTGCATTATGCTGTTTAATCACACGTGCAACAATTTCCCAAGTTTTTCCAGAATTGTCGAGTTATAGCAAGCCTCTCTCTCTCTCTCTCTCTCTCTCTCTCTCTCTCTCTCTCTCTCTCTCTCTCTTTGGGAATATAGTCTTTAATGATTTTCTCATGCATCTACAGTGCCATAAGGTCCCCATCATTCACCCCTGTCGCACACTTCAAAGCCCGGTGTACAGGTTGAGCTAAACTGCAGGCCGGTCCGGAACAGATGTTCGGTCTTTTCAGCTCCTCTGTTCTCACACGAATGGCGGTGGATATCGCGCTCGTGAATCCCCGTTTGAAACCTGTCCCCTTCGCGGCTTCATAATGAGCGCATTATCACGGACCAGCGCGCGCGGACAAAACGCAGCGCGATTCGCGTGCTTTCGAACAATCCTGCGGGGGAAGAAAAAAAACACACCCCGAAAAACAAATGCCTGCTTGGCTCTAATGTCAGGAAAAAAAATGGCGAGAGGGCGATTTAATTGCTGTTTTGATGCTGAAAAATTCTTCTAATGCAATGCATTTAAAAAAAATAAAATAAAAAATCCAGGTCACTCAAGCAGTGCGGCATTTTTTAAATAGCCCACCTCTCTCTCAAACATAATGATATGCTTTTTTTTTCAATGTAATTTTTCGTTTAATCATTATGTATTAAATTTTTTTAGACTTCAAATACATATTAATAAAAAATATTTGTTATAATGAAAGCGCGCTACTCAAACCGCTGTAATTACCCGTCATGCAATTAGCTGCCCATCATAAAGGAATTAGCGGGCGCAATGTTGCGTGAAATAGCAGGCTATAAAATATCATGCGAAGCCCACAAACAACATGACTCGCACAGAGATGACTAGCAAGCTCACGCAGTTTAGCACTAACAAACACACGCTGTGCGCCACACAATTAAGGCTCCGACAGTCATGTATTCCTGTGTATTATCTTTACTGTCTGTTTTTAATTAGGCTTTTTTAAAATACATATGTTCTCTCAGTCATTCGTGGGGTTTTTTTTTTCGTTAAGGGCTTAAACATAGTTGTCAAAGCACTCATGCGAACCAACAGGATCCTGCTGAAAATGAGTCTTACATAAACACTAGTGGCAAAGTTGCTGATGGACGCCTGTGTAACTAAAGAGCAAATGTCTGAAGGCTGAATAATCCAGCATCACCCAGCTCTAGACACAATCATTTCAAAAATGTAGACTGCACACTGGATAGTTTAGATGTCACGTTGCTTTTCATGAAAATTGACGCACAGCACCATTTATTTATAGACCATAAAACCTGACCTGAAAAGTGTTTTTTTGCAAAATTCAACCTGAAGCTGAATCACTCCTACAGCGCACGTGCGTAATTTGGTGTGACTTGTTTGCTTGTTTGGTTTTTGGTTAACTGATGAACTGAAGTGTGATGTGCGTGAGTTTTCTAAAACTGAAAGAAAGTGAAGTGAATGTTCTGAGATCATTCCACCTCAAGGTAACTCTTCAACTCATAAAGTTTCAGAAAACCTTCATGACACTTTCTTCTCAGACCTGCAGCTTCATAAAGTGCTTCTTCCTCTTACAGAAAAGTCACACCAACATCACACGTGAATAAGTCACACATTTAACTTTTCAAGTGTGGAACCCCCCCCGCCCCCCCCACACACTCGCACGCGCGCGCACGCGCACGCACCCACACACACACACACACACCCGCCCCCGCGGGGGGGGG
>CM074967.1:5005745-5017183 GCA_037577455.1 Pangasius macronema | reverse complement strand
AGATAGATAGATAGATAGATAGATAGATAGATAGATAGATAGATAGATAGATAGATAGATAGATAGATAGAAAGAAACTAAAATCGCAAACATCACAAATCAAAAGTTTATAAGGTATTTAATAAAGTTCAGGGTGTGGCCCCATGGGTTGGCACAGGGTGGCAGCTGCCACCCTTGAAATAAGCCCTGCCACCCTAATGCCAACCCCACTCTGACCTGTCTGTGATTAATTACTCAGCTGCACTTCCTGTGCTGTGTAACTCATGTAGATTTCAATCATCACTGTAATACTGCAGGTATTTTGACCTTCACTGATCATGAGGAGTCACAGTGAAGAGACAGGAGATACAGGCCATGGAAAGACAGCTTAATGACATGATGTTTTAAAAACATGTTATCTTGTTTATATTAATTGAACTATAAAATGTTTCGAAATTGTGGGTAGCGTTGCTGCGCCACAGTTCCAGGGTCCTGGGTTCGATCCTGAGCTCAGGTTACTGTTTGTGCCGAGTTTCATCACATGTTCTCCCTGAGTTTCTTTGGGGTTCTCCAGTTTCCTCCCACATGCCAAAAAACATATCAGGATGTGGATTGTGTGCACTAAATCACCTCGAGGTGTGAACGAGTGTGTGAATGTGTGTGTGTGTGTGTGTGTGTGTGTGTGTGTGTGTGTGTGTGCATGGTGCCCTGCGATGGACTGGTGTCCCATCCAGGGTGTATTCTCCTGCCTGACCAGGTTAAAGTGATTACTGAAGATCAATGAATGAATGAATCTTCATTCGAATTCTTTATCCTGTTGGTCTTCTTGCTATTTGTTTGAGGATATTATAAGTCATTTTTAATAATCTCATTAGTAACCTATGCATTTTAATTTGAGCCTATTATCAGGAAATGACATTAAATTACTACACATTATTATGATTATTATTATGATTATTACCCAGTATTAATTGGTGTTCTTATGAAATCCCATAATGCACTGCAACAGGTCAGAGTCCAAATGATACAGTATGTCCTGAGGCAGTATATAATATTTCTAACTTTCTATTTTTTTTTTAAATTAACTTCTAAACAGGAAGTCAGAGTTTCATTCTGCATTGCTTCATAAACAACACTGTGAGCACGTCGGCACATTTTACGTTTCCATAGATATCGCAGTATTTTGGCACAATATACATAGTACGAAAGTTTCGAATGGTTTCAATGGCCTCTTTTATATGGTGTCAGCCGCCTGACCTGTTTCTGTCTGTTCTCAGTCTACTCTTAGACAGAAACAGGGTTTGCAGCTGTGTCAGCATGTGTAAGCAAGTGTAAATGTGTGTGTGTGTGAGGAGGAGATGGACCGACAGCTTCCTGTAATTATCCTCTTGAGAGGCCTTGTTTCTCGTCCCGGGGACATAATGGCGGAAGTTATTTGCTGTCTATCATCGGAGGAGAGAGGGAGTGATGCGTAAGGAATGAGATGAACGACAAAAAAAAAAAAGTGTCAGTCTGACGACTCAGCTCAGGAAGCGGGAAGAAGGAGTGGCCACATATCATATTCACGAAGGCTACCTGTCAGTAGAAAGTGTGTTGTAAGGGCAGATAGAATTCAATATATAGGGAGCTACTGTACATGGAGATGGAATTTGCTTGGAGTGTGCTGATAAACACCTTTAATAACATTTCATCCGTTGATTAGGAGCAGCCTTTATCTTTTGCAAGCTTATAGAGCTTATAGAGAAACGGTCTCTTAATTCTTCCAGGCTTCATTCCTATACTGAATGGAGCGACAGTATCATTTCATTAGAGTGAGAGACACCTCCTGTGTCCTGTCTGTGTTGGCCCCGAGTGAATAAACAGGCATCCACCAGAGAGCTACAATGACTTAATTAGAGTTCAGAGCAGCAGATTTCCCAGAGGAGAAAAGACACTCTCTCACTCTCACTCTCACTCTCTCTCTCGATTTGTCATATATTAACCGGGATGTGTATTGCTTTTAATCAGACAGTAGCCTTTAGTGGAGGTGATAATTTATACTGGACTGATTTATACAGGATTGACCGGCACTGAAGATGGCTAATCTAGGTAGAATGGTGAAAACATGATGGAGGTCACAGGGGTCAGGAATTATCAGCTGAGGGTGTGTGTAGTGAAGGTAATGTAATTACTGCTACAGCCAGGGCTTGTACACAAACACACACACACACACACACACACACACACACACACACACACACACACACACACACACACACACACACACACAGGCCTACAGTTAAATGAAAAATCCACTCTGAATGACTTGCATGTCAATCTTTATTAATTACCTAATGTTAATGTTAACATTAATTAATTAACGTTCAGTTGCATCCAAGATAAATGTTGCTTGAAATGAAATTCCAAGCTGATCTTTTTAGTTTAAATTTCTTTCTTTGACATGTAGATGTGGTCTATTTTCACATTGGTTAACAGTTTGGTTAACTACATTACCCACAACGCCATTCTACCTGCTGATAGTGGTGCCAGTGGGATTTAGTCCTTGCATGATTTACCTATAAAGAGTGATGCAGCAGAGCTTTAGTCCTTTAGTCTTTCCAGCTGTCTCACTTCTCTCACCTGGACACTCTGCTCAAACAGATCAGCTTCCAAAGTTTCTTTCTTTCATGCTATTACCATCATCAATCTCGTACAATGCTAACAACTGACTGTGACTTCCTTTCAAATCTGCAGTTAAGGTTGTGTGCTTTTGAGTTGTTGTGCCCTTAGGCAAGATCTTTAACTCTTGTCTGAATCCAGGAATGAAGTTATACCTCACATGTGCAGTATTTATTTGTTTGGGTCAGTATGAACCACACCAAGCTTTCTGAGCTTACCCAAGAGAAGTGGCCACAGTCCACTTCCATGAAAACTCCAGTACATTTTGACTGCACTGAAATTATAATTCAAGCCTGAATCAATCCAATTGCAGGAGGTGAATTGAGCATGCTGTGTATTATGGACTTTAGACAACATTTTTTTTTACATGCAAGCTGCTTAACTGAGTGCCAGAGGCTGTTGTGCTGCAAACGTATAATATTCTGTATATCTGGGCTGAAGGACATAAATATTAAACCTGAGTACACAACGTAATGGACTGGGAAAAGTGTGTTGTCTTTTCTGTCCCTGAAGGAAACATGTCAATGTATTAACTGTAAAGTTTTATTTCTAAGGTTAGTATGTTTAAATATGAAAAATATATGCAAATTTATATATCTAATATTAATATAACATTTTATTATGTGAAGTATTTTTTTTGTTGCCATTTTTAGTCAGCGTATGATCCCAGGAGTAAGTCCCCTTTACTACTAGCCCAATCTGACATCACTTTCATAAACAGACATCACATCAGCACTCGGTGTTTTAACGTCCTAAGATGATTAGTGTTAACACTCTTCTTCAAATTAATATCGTGCTTGCTTTATCACAACAGCCTGCATGTGCCTCTCCTGTATATTCCACCCTGTTAGGCAAAATAGTACAGTAAATCAATCTAATTTCACGATTTACACATTTCTGAGATATTTAAAGAATAGAACATTTAAAGGAAAATAATCAACGCTAGGATGGAGTGATGCACCTCAACACAAAGCAGAGTTACTGTAACCGCAGTATAACAGTACATCCTGAAGTACTGTATTCCTCTATACCACAGCATTTTACATTTTTTATTTATTAAAAAACAACACATCATATATTTTATTTATTTAAAATTGTTTAATGCAGTGTCTCTTTTTTTACTCTTGTGACATGAATAAGACAAAAACCTAACCCTGTAAAATGCAGACAAATATTTTCACATTTAGATTTAATTGCATAAATAACATTTTTTTTTGCCAGCTTTTGTATATAACGTAAAGGTAACATAAAGATATGCTAAGTACAGGTCACATAAAAATAAAAAAAATCTAACCCGAGAGATTTAAAATGAATTATTGATTTATTATTTACTTCTGTTTTTGTGATGATGATGTTCCTGTGTGGAGTCGATTCAGTTCAAATAGGAAACAAACTAAAATATCAGATTTGAAGACGGTGCAGATACAAATGTCTGTTAAATAAATGAGTCTATACTCAGTTTGCTCATTTAATTACACCATACTGAGCCAAGCAGGTCACAATTAAAAATATTATAAATATATGTCCCTGTACCACACACACAGCTCAGTGGGCTCCTGCCACAGCTAGTTAACCTTTGTGTGTGTGTGTGTGTGTGTGTGTGTGTGTGTGTGTGTGTGTGTGTGTGTGTGTGTGTGTGTGTGTGTGTGACACAACTTGCCCCTTATCATTCAGACTGAATCACCAAGTGACTGCAGGGAATTATAGGTCAGCTCTGACAATCATAGGTCCAATCATAAGGAGATCATTCCAATCAACAGCCTTGTCTCACCGTAGACCCAACAAATGCCAGCATCGCCATCAACAGGCATAAATTGAGCTTGTATAGGGGCAGAAGTGAGTGGTGTGTTAAAAGGGATGAGGGATGGTGGACAAGGAGGACACAAGGTGTGAATAGGGAAGTATGGATTTAGGAATGTATTTCTTAGAAGATATTGAAGTATTTGAGTACGTTTAGTAATGGAAATATAAGTGATTGAGCTATGGAAACACTAAAATAGCTCATAGCTGCCTAGTTTTCAAGGCAAGTGTATGTGCGTGTGTGTGTGTGTGTGTGTCTCATTCTGGTTTAATCACAGCTTTCCCTCAGCCCTTATTGAAAATCGTCCCATGGAGGTGTTAGCGCCGGCCGTCCAAGGTTAAATGAAATTGCAGTTTGTCAGAATTTCTCTGTGTGGTGTGAGAGTGAGAGAGAGAAACACACACACACACACACACTCACACACACACACACACACACTCACAGAGGTGCTTCCCCTCACCAGACCAGTGATGAATGCAGAGAGCGATCAACACAAGAGCTTCATTAAGCCATACATCACAGGGGCAATTTAACATGTCTTCACATCTGCTGTCTCTCATCCCCCCATCACCCACTCTGTGTGTGTGTGTGTGTGTGTGTGTGTGTGTGTGTGTGTGTGTGTGTGTGTGTGTGTGTGTAAGAGTGAGAGAGGGAGGGTGAATAAGAGAGATTCTCTCCATGGTCTTGGCTGTCAGCAGGCAGAGATATTTATCCATGGCGGCATCAACGAGCCTTCATGTGTGTGTGTGTGTTGACACGGGGCTTTTGGTCTGTTTGTGAAAGCAGTGCAAGAGTCACACACACATATGCAGCTGCAAGTGTGTTGCTAATCTACCTCTGTACTTTAGAATGAGAGCGTGTGTGTGGTCAGCTCTGTAGTTCATGTTGACAGCTACTCTGTTCAAAGCCACTGATGTGCACTAACACTGCAATAGAGAACTTTTCTGCTTTTCTGTTGCCTTATTCACCTCATTCACATGTCGGCCATTTTGTCTGCTGTTATGAGGGAAAGCAGTCACTCACCTGTTTCAGATTTGCTTGTGTGTGTGTGTGTGTGTGTGTGTGTGTGTGTGTGTGTGTGTGTGTGTGTGTGTTCAGAACACCCGGAGATTTCCCCAGTGTGCATCATGTACATTAGACTGTCACTCCGCTCCTCTTCTAACCATCTGGGTGCTGACACTGACACAGTGGCAGACACAAAAATGCGCACACACACACACACACACACACACACACACACACACACACACACACACACACACACACACACACACACTTATGCACACTTTATCTCTAGCTCCAGCTTCTTGGCCAGTAAAATATCGGGACTGAGACATTTTAGATACTTTCTTATCACAAAGTTTGTTCCACAAGAAATCATGGAGAGTTGTATGAAATCTGTCACGGCAGAAATCATACAGCATTTTTCAATCCGATCTCTATCTCCGGCATCTGAGCCCATGTGTGATTACAACACACAAAACATGTTTTCCTGTACTGAGAAAACAAAGAAAAAAAAACAATTAACTGACTAATAATAGAAAGCTAAGCTTTTGAATTCTGTCATGAGTCTTTACAGCATGCTAAGTAGCATTACTAGCTATTAAATAATTTAGCTAGTATTGCAGCAAGTCTTATCAAAAGAGTGCAAATAGCTAGCTAGCGAATATCTCCATAAAATAGTGTGAGGTTTTTCACCCTTGCGTCACCATTTGCCATGTGCTTATAGTTTGGTTTCATTTCAAAACCTGTCTCCGTCACTGTCCTTCCATTGCCCTGTCATTGCTTTGTTGCCCAATTGTGTTCGCCTGTTCTGTGTTTACTTTTGATTTTGCTTTTCAGTTTATCTCCTTATACCCTCTTGTGTTAATGTATCAATTCAAAGTCTTACAGTACACTTTTGTTGAGTATTTCTGAGCCTTGTTTTCTTGTTTTCCCATTCACTCTAGTTTTTGACTCTTACCTGTATGTTGGCATTGATTATGGATTGTCCTTGTTTGGCATTGTACAATATTGGAATATCATTTTAGTTGATAAACATAAATAGCTAAGTTGCTAACTAATTATCTATGTTTAATACTAAGTATTTAGACAATGATATTTATTTTTACAATGATAGCATAACAAGTAGGTAGTACATTGTGATGCTATCATTGTAGTAGCAAAAAATAATAGACCCTTAACATCATAACTTGGGTGTAATACACCAGCATTATTTTTAAGAATGACGTCAGAGGGTCCAACTTGGCCATCACACCATCAATGAATGTTAAAACTGTATGACTGTTTAACACAAGTTCAGTATTACTACTGTTACACGCTAAGGGCTGAGGATGAATAAGTCTTACATAAGACGTCTTATGGTATTTTATCCAACTTTCCATCACTAGAATTAATGAAGTACAAAGTTGCTAATAATAAATAATGCAAATTATTCCCGTCTCTGAATTGACTTGGAGCTCAATTTATAAAAACTGACCAAAGAATTCATGAAAGTGTTTTACAAAAATATGTGTTTGGTGTAAACTGTATGAACAACTGCCTTAGACTTCCATAAGTGAATTTGGATTAAATATGTTTTCTGTTCCCTTCTCACTACAGGGAAATGTGTTGAAATTATTGTCCATGGTAATCACACATACACGCTACAGATGAGCTGGAAAGCTTTTACGCTGAAAAATGATGGAGTATTCCTTTAAGCCTGAACAAGTTTGCCTCTAAATATCCTCAGGTGCTTCCCACCTTGTAGTGTTCTTTGATTCTGCTCGTGTAGTAAACTGAAAGTGTTAAGGTTGTGTGTTTGTGTTTGTGTGTTAAATCATGATCATCTGTGCTCATCTCTGCCCTGTGTCATACGACGTAGATTAATGGGTAGATGACAGATGACTACATACAAACATGGCATCAGCAACCAGCATCATTCCATTTAACTGCAATTACACACACTGCTTTTTTCATCACAATCTGACGGGGCAATATTAATCATAGGCACAGCTGGTGGGAGTGCTGCTCATGTGTGTGTGTGAGTGTGTGTGTGAGTGTGTCTGTCTGTCTGTGCATCAAACAACAGCCTCTAGTTTCACTCATTGACAATTTGCTAAGCTTCAAAGCTACTGCTTTGTCACATCAGTGCTGGACATTACAACAGATCTTTTTTTCTTGTTCTTTGGCATTTATAACAATAAAAACATTTCTAAGTCCTGGTTAGTATTTACTGATTTATCCCTCTGTTTCGTCCCAGATGGTTAGCAAATGGTCAAGTCAAGAATACAAACAAGGACGCCTGGTTCCTGAAATGAAACCACGTGTTCCTTGAGATTGCTTGATGGAACTATTTGTCACTGGATGAGTCGAGTCTGCTGCAGCACAGATCTCCGTATGAATAATGGATGTCTCTGAGATCCATTTAAAAGTCAATATGAAGTGTGCAGTGGGGTGACATTATGAAAAACACAAACTTACAGGAGGGGTGATTAGAGCAGATAGATTGCTTTTTGGACAGACTGAAAAAAGAAGATCTTTTTTGACTCTGCCAGACTTTGCTAGAGTTTGCGTTATCCAGTCAGTGATATAACATTGCACTCTTAATATCAGAGTACATCCAGTTTCATAGCATTGTTGTATTGTTAATTCCAACCATCTGTAGCTTCTTGAAATGTTACACTGTTAAAAAGAGACTTCTTTGGTTGGTTAAGAGCTCAAGCTTTCTAAATGGCTTCTACTAGGAATCTTTTTTTTTTTTTTTTTTGGAGATTTGTCTCCCATTTCCTTCCCAATGGAGCCAATTCCCACCTACTAGCTAACTTTCACCTATCATGTGACAACTATGGTACCAACTGGGGAGGATGAAGGCAAACATGCTTTCTCCAAGCCAACCTCCACAACTTTCAAACCCAGTGTCACAGGGCAGCGTAATACATTCAGAGGAAAGTGCTATCTGCATTCTTCTGCATACATAAGCTCACAGCCTCCAATTAGTTAGTGTCCTACATAGAATATTTCAGAGTTGGTAGGGAAGCAACCCAAGAACCCTTCTTCATTGGGTGCTCTGTGGGACTTTTTCTCCTAAAGGCAGACTTCCTATTTAAAGACATAAGAGATAAGAGATATGATCAACAGTTCAGCCTCAAGCTTTTGCAAGTGTCCAACCATAATGGCTTTGGATACCAATTGATATCTACAGAATGCTTGTGCAAAATTTCAGTTTTGGCCCAACTTTAAATTCTGGTTCATGTAATACTGGAGATAACTAATAAACCATGTTAATTTGTGACTATTTTCTGAAAGCTAGATAAAAGTTTTCAATGTACAGTACTTCACTGCATTTCAATGGTGTTATGGTCCAGATGAAAGTGAGATATTAGCTATTTGGCTATCTGGATCTGCTTTTGACACAAGCTAAAGAGCCTTAACTTCTTAAATGGCTTTTTGACAAAAAGGAAAACAGAAATGAAACTGAGCCGTCTTATTGAAGAATAGCTATTACAGATCTTATACGTTGCTGGTTTTGTTTTGTTGGTACATTTATTATTTATTCGCATCTATTTCCAGCTATATGATTATGTAGTTTCCTGATGAGGTTGACAACGTAGAATGGTTTAATTAGTGCTGAATAAATGTAAGGTTATCTGAAAATGTCCCTTATCAATTACAGTGTTGTTTTTTTAAAAATCTGATTTATCGCTGAAGCATTTATTTACTCCACACACTCTTAATTGGATATGACTGAGAGGATGAGTTTTATTGATCTAAGTGCAAGCCTTGTTAGAGACTCCTGTATGTATAGGGTTGGGATCGATGCACACGCCCCCACCCCAACCAACCCTTGAGACTTTGTATTATTTACCTCAGGCTGGATGGATGGATTAATTGAAACCTGTAATAGTTCACTATGGGTTTGTCACTTTTTTCTGCCACTATAATCATTTTGTTTTTTATGACCCTGACAATATTTTAACATCAATCGCAGACAGTCCATGAATAATGTTTCAGCACTCAGGAACAAAGATGATACTTTCTGAGGGGACTTGCTTTAAAACCTCTTCATAAAGGTGCATTTAGGCAAAGCTTTATACATGGGTTTAGGCATAATCTCCTTGAACCTGTTGTACTATTCAGTTTAGATAATACCACATAACTCTCTGCCTAGCTGAGAATCGTTAAAATGAAAAGGAAAATGAGTTTCTTTAAAATCAGTGGGTGTAAGATTTAGCCACCTCAATCCATCATGTCCACCATGAATGAGTCCTCCATTTCATTGTGTGTGTACAGTGGCAGAGATTAACGCTCATCGTCCTGAGTGCTCCTCTGGGACAAGCAGTCTGGTTAGGACAGTACGGTGGCTAGAGGTGTAGTAGCTCCACTGGGAGTTGTTGGACTGCAGTAGCTTTTTCTTGCTGTCTTTACCTTAGATACACACTGTCTTTTGGCCTTTGAGACCTGCTCCCTGATGACCTCAGCTGCAATAAAACAGTATTATCTGTCTGGAGCCCTTAGCAGATGGGAGGCCAATTAGTTTGGAGAAAAGAGCCTGAAGAGGTTAGAGGACGGCTGATTAAAGACCAGCTACAGTACAAAACACACACACGGGCAGTCTGTGCTGCTTCCCGTCCCAACCGTCACGTTATGACCTGCTCATTTCTGTCCTCTACAAACTTAGAGATGTCTTGACATCAGCCTGAAGGTTTTTTATGGGTCTAAACTCATGAGTCAGGTGTGTTGGGATTTGGGAACACACCAAAATACTGTGACCAGCATTGGGAGACTCAGTCACAGCCTGTCTTCCTAAAAAAAAGAAAGATTCTAAGCTGATCTGCCATCAATTTCCTAACATGTCTTGACTGTAACTATCATGCTGTTCTCAGATCAACAGATCAGTTCCTCTTTTGGTAGAAGTGTCTTGTCAGACAGGCAGCATAGTTTCGTGAAGGTTTTTGCCTGAGGCTAGGTCGAGGCATTCGGCCAGTTGGCCACGGTGAAGGGAAACGCAGGATTAAGTGCATGAATGGGAGCAATTTAACCCCCCAACCACCCCCCCGCCTCTACACACCATAAAGGAGAAAAACGAAAATGCACCATCTGATACCCTGGAATTAGTCTCTTTTGTCTGTAATCCTCTCTAAGTGTGTGTGAGCAAGACAGACTTCTCAGGTGAATACTCACTGACAGTTCAAAAACAACAGGTGGCACGATATTGTGCATTTTATAGACATTTATTTGCTGTCTTTATCTTTTAAAGACCGCTTTAACTAAGTCTGCGTCTTTATCTGAGCTTTTCGTTTTTATTTACATCAAAGAACTAGGAAAGAATTATGGAATTTTTTGCTGATTTCAGTTTTTCCTGACACTAAAACTAGTAGCTAAAAGCAACATATGATTTGATCAGGTTCATAAAATCTCCTGGTTAACTCCATGGTCATCTCATGACGCCGGACAGCCAGACTTCTGGAATTTGCCACATGACCACCTTCTTTGTAATCACCCTTCCTGATTGGCTGTTCAGCTCTGTGAGTCTTAATAACTATGGAAATTGTCGACCGTTACCATTGTGCCCAAACCCCAGGCTTCCTGAAGCCGTGCCCTTTTCATTTCAGCCTACCGCTGTATTATCACTTCCTTTGAGATAGCAAGGTGGAAAAGAGAGACATTGTCCCCTTTGACCTCACTCAGTGGGACACTTCTAGGTTCATATCCCTCCCTACAAGAATCCAACAGCCTGTGAGAACAGTGTTCGGGTTGCTCTAGCATGTAGTAAATGAGAATCCTCGCTCTGTTGGCCAAGTGGGAGCTCCAAAGAGCTGGAGAAGTCTTACAGCTGCTGAGTGTATTGTAGGCATCAAAGCTGGGCATGGCAGGGTGTTATCACTCCTGTCACTCATCACAGCGAGGGGTTATTTTGGGCACTGGGCGGTCCTCCTTGGCCATGAGCTCTACATGAGTATCATCAGAGTTAAGCCATTTGGCCTGAATCTTAGCACATATAAATAAACAGTGGTATATG
>CM074967.1:4976085-5005645 GCA_037577455.1 Pangasius macronema | reverse complement strand
TGAGCTCTACATGAGTATCATCAGAGTTAAGCCATTTGGCCTGAATCTTAGCACATATAAATAAACAGTGGTATATGGTTTTTACGTGGCATATACTGTCTGACATTCAGAAATTAAACTGCTAGAGATGAGTGACAAAGCTGAAAGAAACAGTGGCCTTAGATCAACTAATGGATGCATCATTTTACAGGGCTTCTTCGTCCTCTAGCTTTCATACACACATCTCCTGGAAATTTTTCTTGAACAACCAGAATGGCTACTACATGCGAGACAGAATCTGCAAATGCTATGCACAGGTGGAACTCTCTACTGTGTTCATTTTCAAAGAATGTATGTACAAGCTGGCTTGCTGCCATTATCAGCACATCCTGCAATCCATACTCTGCTGAATGATATGCTAGGAGATGTGCAGCTCTTGATTTCATGAAGAACAACACTTTTATCTCTCTAAAGAAGAAATGACTTCTCTAAAAAAAAAATGCACAAGTGTTAGATTACATAATGACGATGTGAGTTTGTGACTTCATCGCTGGTTTTGTTAAATGTCAAGCCATCATGAAAGCACCATGCTGAAAATAACAGGCAGGACATATAGGAATGTGGTGAAAGCATGAAGACAGTCCTGACTGCTCGTTTTTTATATCCTTGAACTCACTTTAAAGTCAGCACCTTGACACCATTTCCAAAGTACTGATTTGAAGAAGGACTGTTTGGCTTAGGTTGTCATTTGGGATAGGGAGGTATTAACCTGGTGAAAGTTAGTTGAAAGTTTTAATTTTCAAAATCTAAACAAATATAATCCCTACAGGAATACTGGACCTCGTTCATCAAGCTGGATATGAAGGTATTTACTCTTCAATCGATTGTAGGAGTATTTACACAAGAAATTTGGTTTTCATGAAAATTCCACACAGAAAAACAATCGTATCCTACAAAATTATGCATAAGAAGACTAAGTAATGTAAACCTCGACTTGATCGACTTCAAATCATATAATTTGCGTGTGAACCCAACTGACTGAAGATTTAGCTTGCTTACTATTATAAATATTATACAATATATTATTAAATGTTTTTATCAGCATAGAAGTGAGTCAAAATAACTTCCACTTCTGTCTTTCAGCCCTTACCCTGATAGTTCATTTCGTGCTCCCAGCTGTCTGTGCACTTGAACTTTTATGGAGTTTTATGGGCGTCACTAAATGCAAATGAGCTGTGATGCGGGTGATCAACATATGGACATGAGTACAAAAAAAATCAGTGTTTCCAGTCATTTGTAAATCCAGCAGAAAATTTTCAGTTCAGTTTGGCTTATGCAAACATTTACACACAAATTTACTAAAAGTTGAAAACTGAGGCCAAGTGTGAGCAGAAAAAAGTCACCAAAAGGTGTTCTGACCTACAAATTGCTGACCCAAGCTTTAATATTCACATTTGGTTAGTTCATTAGATTAAATTGCATTACAAGATAATCTCACTGGAGGAACAAACTCCGCTGTAGCCAGTCTGTAGTTCAGAAGTGTTTTTATTAATGGACACGTTGTCGAGTTGTTTAGTGTTTTGGTTTATACCACAAGTTCCCAACATTGGCCGTGCATATTTTGGTGTTTTTCCTGACCCAAAGACTCTTTATTTAACTAGCCACTTAATTAACAACACTTCATGGATTGAAGTGTGTGTGTTAAAGCAGGGAAAACACTCAAATGTGTAAATGATTCTCCAGGACCAGGTTTGGAAACATGTCGTTTATACAATACCTTATGGTTAAAGCTGCTCGGTAGTGCATGAGATGGTCTATTCTTCACATTCCTCTCTCACATTTCTTTTAAAGTTTGATTGACTTTACAGACCTTGGGTATATCCACTCATCTGCCTGGGTATTTTCTATGTAAGAAAGTATTTGCTATGGGGACCAGAGTTGTTACAGAAGAAGGTCTTTGTTCTCCATCAGATGTGAGGAGAATACCAAACAGGTGTAAGTGTGCATTGATGAGAATGTGTGTTTACGTGTGTGGTCCTCTTCAATAATGGTCCAGTTTGAGGCCTCTCTATGGCAGGTGCCCTTCATAAATATAGAAGCAGGAAGAAGCTGGGCTGAGGCAGGCCTTTGGCTGGGTGTTTACCCGCTGCAGCCAACCTCGCGCCCTTCACTTCCACTCCACAAAATTGATGCCTCACAGATTGGAGCGAGTTGACAGGTAATAGTTAGCATGATAACTACTCAGATTTCATCAACCGTCTGGCTCTGGCTCCCTCTCTTTCTGTCTCTCTCTCTCTCTCACACACACACACGCATACACACTCTCTCTTTCTCTCTTTCTCTCTCGCTCTCTCTCACACACACACACACATACACAGAAACTCTCTCTCTCTCTCTCTCTCTCTCTCTCAAGGAACTCTCAGTGAGATTACTTGTCAGGCAAGAGACAGTGATGAAAACTGTACTCACACCTCCACCGTCTTCTCCTGATGGAGGATAGATAAAGAGCAATAAACACCTTACCCATCATGCAGAGGGAACACTGTGAGGACGAGACTCTGCAGCCAATCACACATCTTGTTATCATATTTTGTTGTGTAACAGATTGAATAGATATATCAGACCATTATGCTCCTTGAAATTTGTTGGGCCACTTCGCGACACACGCCTGGCTGCTATAAGGGAGAAAAATATCTGCCTCAGAGATCTTGTTTGATTTTCATATGAATATATGTAACCTTTTGACAGGCAGGTGTTTCGTTGCCATGGCAGCATCACTGAGGAACACAAAAAAATGGACTAATAGAGTGACACGTCGCACATGGTTGTCATGGCACCTGGAAGGACGCAACTTTTCAAGCAGGATGCTAAAATTGAAAGGTGTCTAAACTGTTATTATGTGCTATTTGCCGGCAGAACGTGTGCATCAAAGCGTGAAAAGAAAGTGGCGAGGAAATGGCAGGCAGGAGCTGACAGATCTGCCGGAGCACACGGGAGAAGTTTGAGCACGCTCGTAAAACTTGCTGCGGTATCACAGATTTTCCATGCAGCTGTACTAAACAAGGTGGAAGAATAACCACAGACACACAGTATGATTGTGGCTTTCAAAAATATCATAAATACTACACACTTGATGTAAGGTGCAGTAAGGGCAGGATGCAAGTGTGTAAACTCAGTGCCAACTTTATTTAGAGAATTATAATCGGTGTCCACGGCAGGGGTCAAAACATAGACAGGCAAAGGTCAAACTAGAATAAACCAAAATGAAAAGTGGCAATGAAACAATGAAACCAAGGCTCAGACAACAAGAGGATATAAATAGACAAACAAATCAAGGACTAAACACAGAATAGGTGAGCACAATAGGGCAACTAACCAGTGAGAGAACAGGGGAGGAGACAGAAACAAAACAGAAACAAATACACATGGCAATGTAAACAAAAGCACATGATGTGAAAGGAGAGCTCAGTGAGAGGGGGAATTCCTACAGACATCGCGACAGACAATCAACACAACTCAACAACACAAGCATTTGTGTCTTTTCTTATGACTTTCATATGACAATGGACAAGATACAAACAAAACACTCTCATGTATCTGAATTACAACAAAATGTTCACAAGATGTTCACGTTTTTAGTATGGCATTCCTGTGTCATAACGTTCCTCTACGAACTTTTCATTTTTAATGCAAACATCCTGGAAACTTTTCAAATTGACATTATCATTTTCACTTGTTATTTTATTATTTTATCACAGATACCAAAATTATTCACAGCTTTTTTGTGAAAGCTTCCACCATCTCCTTAAAGGTGGACTTCCACTTCCATTCCTATAGAATTAAAGGACAGGTCACTGTCCAGTTTGGATTTTGGCTGCATGTAGTATGATTGTGAAGGATTTGTTGAGTCATTTGAGATATTTAGAGTAAAAGATTTCCAAACACAGCACATGCACATGTATGGTACATTTACATCTGTTCATTTGGAACATGATTTTATGCATAAGTGAAGCAGATTTCAATCCAAGCGCAGAGCTGTTAAAGGAGCCAGCAAAACTAAGTTTTAACTATTGGACCAGAAACAAGTGCATGACAGTTGAGAGCAAATTGAACCACAAATAAACATTAAGGTTATAGAACATTCTGGACAAACTAGTCCTACAGGAGTCCTACAGGCGATTCAGTCTTAAGTGTTAAAGAAGGTTGAGGAAGGATAACTTTATGAGTTTATGCATTATACTGCATATTTGTAGTCTTATAAACTTCAAGAAAGAGAAAAAAAGAGAGGTTGGTGAGGGAACAACTGTTCACTAATTTGTTTTGTGGATGTTTCGCAACTTTAAATGTAACTTTACATGGTTAAAGAGTCAGAAGTCGTTCAATACTCAAGTAAATATTGTATATGTTGGCAAATTGCTGTGGTATAAGAGGAATAAAACATTTTGCAATATTCACACATCACACTGTATTCCAATGATTAAAAAAATGACTTGTACTGTTTTTGTCTTGTTTTGCTCTTCTCTAACTGGGATTTAACTTGAGAGTTAACTAGTTAACTAGTATTCTTAGACCTTGAACTATTTGTACTAGTATGTGGTTGTTTTTAATAGAGACTAGAAGTATTTCTGTAAGTGTATAAAGACCTGAGGCATAAGCTATAAACATAAATGCAACTGTAAAGGTGAACACACTTAGATAGAACTATAAACAGAATGTGAAAACTCTCCTGACATGAAGTTTAGTTAGAGCAATTAAAAATCTGGCCATTCAATGTGCTTATGCAGTAACAGTAAATTCCCATGCAATGACCCCATCATATGTTTAGTAGCATGTATTGTGCAAAAGAGTGCTCTCTGGGAGGCTGTGTCCTTCGTGGTTAATCACAGAAACATTACTACTATGCTCCTAAGTATATATTGTGCTGAAATATTACAAGCCAAACCGTGAGTCCTTTAGGAAGACTAGAAGTGATTCGTTGATGTGGTTCACGTTTGTTTCCTTGGCGATGCAATTTATCAAATTTGAGCTAATAATAAACAACAAAGACGTATTTGTTATTCAGGATGGCAATATTATCAGGGGAAAAAAGTGCACTTTGGTAGGTACATGCCAGGGTTTTTTCTCCCCAGAACTATTACTGCCTGACAGTATTACATAAAACATGTCAGCTTTTTTGATAGGCAGAGATAAAGAAAGCAAAGATGTGGGTGAAAGAGAGGCGTTTTGACATTGAGTTGTTGGGGCTTTTTTTTCCTCCCGCCCTGCCTAGGAAAACCAGCTGTGGGAACCCTTATAATACGTTAAGTATTTCGGGGCCTTTCAGATGGTGAAATTGTGCGGAAAATGTCTCTGCCGCTACTTCTTTTTCCCCTCTCTGCGCTGGACCCATTAGAGAACATCTGGTCCATCCAGAATCAGCCTCCCTCCTTTCTAACTGGCTGAGCGTGTGCGGCCTGCTGGGGCTTCCTGGGAAAACTCAACGCTTCTCTCCACAATCCTTCCTCACAACTCAGAAATAAACAAAGCATGCATGAATGGATGATTGCAGCTGGCAGTAACTAAATAGGTAATAAATCAAAATTCTCCACATATCTTGTAAATATTATGCATGTCTGAAACTGACAAATCTGAAAAGCGTAATTAAGTATCGACAGTAGGAATTATGCTCCTTAAAAACATTAAAAGCTGGGTTTGTCTTTTGAGTTCATTAAGTGAAATTAATGGATGCACAGTGCACCTAGTATATAGGTCAAAGACGAGATGTGCCTTTTTTTTTGCATCCAAAACCTGTTCAAATACTTATGATACCTCTCTGTGGTCATTTAAACTTGTGTAGAGAAAAAATGTTTGAAAGTGTAAAATTGTAAAATCAGAATAACAGCATGCATCACAACAGAAGAAATTAGTCTATATGATACTTTTAAATATTACATTTTTAATATCTTGTATCAGACATATTTTTCTCTTTAAAAATTTAATATGCAATAGTGTTATAAATAAATGGAATATTTTATGAAATAAAAAAACTCACTTTTATAACTATAGACCATCTCTATTAGTTTCACTGAACTTCCTCATAGCTTTATATGCTTTCAGATAAATAACTGAATAATAAGACAAGGCCTTTGAGGATTTTGGGTTAATTGCTCTGATAAATATCACACAAAAGTCTGTGTGCATCTGTAGCTAATGAGGTCTCTTTTTAAACACAAAAACAGCTTCTTGTTATTGAGAAACTGGAAAACTCCTTTGTCCTTTCTTGGAACTTTCTTGCATTGGAAAATACAAAGTTACAACTTTACTTCTGTGCTGAAACTGGAGACTCCTTCCAAAAATGCTAAATAAATATCTCCTCACACAAACATTCACTATATCAACAATTACACATATTACATATTTTTAATACATTTATGTGAACCGTCCATCATATAAATTATCCCCTGTGTAAATGATCACTATAGAAATGATAATGTATCAGAAAGGGAGCATTAATTATAAACCTGTGAAGTGAATTGCAGCTAGCACAGGGGGCAGTCGTGGCCTAATGGTCTGAAAGTCGGACGTGTAACCTGAAGGTGAACCCGAAGGTCGTGGGTTCGAGTCTCGGGTCTGGCAGGGATTGTAGGTGGGGGAGTGAATGNACTGTCAGAGCTGCAGTTATAGAAAATTAATCAATACCTTCAGAATCTTAACTCTGCCCTCGATTCGCTTGTCATTGCCATAACAGACCCTTGCGTACCTAAACTTTTATGCGTTACTGCCAATTTGTACATGACAATAGTTTTTTTATGACACAAACTCTTCATCCCAACCTCAGCCCATACATTTACACAGAAATGCTCCACAATCTGCTTAGCAGTGCATTTCAGAGGACAGGTGCATTGATATTCAGACTCACACACTTGTACAAACTTTAAAGTGGACCAGCAAGAGTGAGGGGAAGTCAGGAGAGTGGAGTGCGGCGGTGCGGAATGGCCTCCGATCATGGTCATTTTGGTTCGTGAGTGACGTCAAGACTGCAAATTCTACAAAATGTCAGAGCAATTTCCATGCGTACAATCAGAAGGGACGCTGGGTAATTTCGATGCGCGTTCCATATCCACCGTCTATACTGTACATCCATAGGCGCATCCTTTCCGTGTCGTTCCGCTGCTCGCCTCCACGCAAGCCAGTGTCTGGCTTTTTTCCTCTGACATTTGAGTTGAAGATTTCTCGTAGCACTTATTCTAATTGTTGTCAATGCAGGCCCCTTCAGAAGTGGTCACACGCCGCTCGGTTCGCGCAGGCTGATATTTTCAACTCTCTGCCATTTGCGCTGCACAGAGGCAGCTAAGAGTCTGAAAGCAGACAAATTGCACTCAAATTGCATCAGATTGCCAACATGGTGCAAAGATAAATTGCTTGCAAATCTATTTAAACCCCTGGCCAGCTTTTCCTCCAGCGTGTCTCCCTGCAGGATGGCCTTCAAGGCCCGCAGAATGGCCTAATCAGTGACCCGTTTCCCACCGTGGAGCCTGGTAATGAGCGTCAGCGCTTGCTCAACCAATTATCCTTTTGTCCAGTGGATTTATTCCTTTCAAATCTGGATAATATTTTTGTTTTGTCATCTAATATATGGAAAGTGTTTCTTTTCACAGAGCTGAATGGTTTAGCCTAACTTCATCCTGCTAATGGGTGCAGGTTGTGTATTATAAAAAGAGACTGAAGGTCGAGCGTAGGAGAGCGGAAACTCAGTGGTGGTTTCTAGAAGAGCGTTTGTTCAAATGATAATGACTCAGATGAAAAGAAAGTTTTTTTTGTACAGTCTCTTAGGAAATTAGGTGAATTTCGTTCTTTCTTTCTTTTCTTTTTTTTTTTTTTTACAGAATTTATGTGTCAGCATTTAGGTCTTTGCACACATTTACACATTCATGCAAGCAGCTGTACTTTTAACACAGGACAATTTGATATTTTCGGTTTTAATTAGGAACACTGTTTAATCTCCATAATTATTGGCACCCTTCGAGGGAACAGGTGAAATATACTGTTTAAAATAAGCACAAAAACAATAAATCGTTTTTGTTCAAATGTTACATTGTTTATGATTATAGACTGATAGTTGTTCTCATGCACAAGTCAGATAAAGTATATAAAAATACATAAGCAGCTAGAAGTATCAGCATGACATGTCAGTACCAGTAACAGTGATACACTACACAACCCATCAGCCACTGCAGATCATATGACCCTGTCACATGACCCCCTGATCATTAGCACCTGTTTTGGGTTTCACCTAATTAGTGCAAATATTTAGTTCTGTGTTTTCTCCGTTTAATTTCCAAGTGTTTGTCGTGCATTACTCCTATTGTGTTTAATCTTTTGTGTGTTTTGTACCACCTTGGTCTTTCTTTTGTTTTGTTTTGTTTTGTTTGTTCTGTGAATGATTCTTCTTTCCACTCAGTTTGTTTTAGTTGCACTTATGATAATAAAAGCCTGCACTTGCATCTACCTCCATTATCTGACACTTTAAGTGTCAAAACAATTTCAGAAAAGCTGGAACGGTTAAAAAAAATGTCCAAAAACGTTGATCTGTAGGCATTATTTTACAAATGGAACTCTCTGTTGAAGTCAGATGAAACGAAAATCAAACTATTTGCACACCATCGGCATGTGTGGCAGAAAGAAAGTGATACCCGCTGTAAAACATGGCTGTGGATCATTTACCCTTCAAGGCTAGTGGTTCAGGGTTCCAAGATATTTCAGCTCAAAACCTAGTTGCCTCTAACAGGAGGTTAAAACTCGACCATAGATTAATCTTTCAACAAAATAATGATCTCAAGTGAAGTGAAGTGAAGTGACGTGTGGCCAAGTATAGTGACCAATACTTGGAATTTGTGCTCTGCATTTAACCCATCCAAGTGCACACACACAGTAGTGAACACACACGCCCGTGAACACACACCCGGAGCAGTGGTGTGTATGTCAAAGATACACACACTAAATTAATGTTTAGTGATTCGCCATCTCAGTGTCCGGATGTGAGCCTTGTTGAGAGCTGGTCTGATGGTGTACATAAACAAACCTGTAAACTGAAGCTGAACTTAAGTAAAAGTATGAGTGCTGTGTCAAAATCTTAATTCAAAGTAGAAGTATAGAGGCAATCACTATCACTTAGTAATAAGAAAATATTCTGCTAAATTTGCCTTGCTGTTTATCTAACGTTTTATCCATTTTGGAATGAATGCTAAGTCACATTAGGAACAAACACAAAACGTATTCAACTATTTTAAAGACTGATATTTCATGGGATGCAAATGGGACCCCCTCATCCTGCATGGATCTCCACCGTAACTCCAGGGAAGAAATGTGTTTGAGATTTGTAGATAGATAGATAGACAGATAGAGTTTATGGTCATTGTATTTCTACAACGAGATGAATGGAATGACGGGTCACAACTTCCCCCTATAAGGAGAGAAGAGGTCCTTAAAGCAGCCATGCGAGGCGCTAACGTCCTCTCTCATCCGCGATAGAAGAACATTAACAGAACAGTCAAAGCAATAAACAAAGTCACAAACACATACGACATCAAACAATGGAGCAGTTACATGAGGGGTCTTTTTTGTTGGTTACAGTATGGGAGGGTGGGGGGGCAAGAGATTAGAAAAAGAGGAAAATGTGACACTGAGGCAGTCACGAAATGAGTGTGTGCTAGCCGAATTTGATAAGATGTGCATTGGGGAGCTGTTGTTATCAGTACTTTGAAGGTCAAAAAGAAAATTTAAAAAAGAGTAAAATATAAGTCTTGGTATTCAGGTTCAATAATACTTCAGAAAAGTATTCTACCAAATCTACTAAAAATAATACTTAAGTACGGTAATAAAGTACAATTCAATTCAAGTACAATTCAAGTATTTTCCAGCCTTGTATAAAGGAGCTTAAAATATTCTGCATAGCATCCAAGATCCTCTGAAAGTACTGGATCTCCAGTCAGGAAGAGATTCCAGACATGGCTTCATCACATATTAATTTTGGTGTACCGATAATTTTGAAACTAGTGTCATGCAGGAAAAATATGATCTCTGGACTTTTAGCCATATTCACAAATGGTGCCAATAACTCTGAACTTGACTGCTATTCTACCAAGTCTTATAGCAGCACTTCATCCTTTTTTGTTTATAAATCAGTTTAAACTGTAGAAAGTTGTTCATTTTCTTTTGAATGATTCTTGTTTTTCTACACAAGACGTACTTACTTACATATTTACAGATGCAGCAAACCCAGTCAATCATCTTTCATTGCTCTCTCACTCTCTCACTCTCTGACTGATTAAGTTTCAGATGGAGCTTCTCTCCCTCGTCTTCTTCACCATGTCCTTCATCAGGACCGGACCTGTTCAGCTCATTTGTCTCGGCTTGTGAAGAGGAATAAAGTTAGCCATGTTTCTCCTGTTCTTCCCTCTATACTGTAAAAAAGATTAATTTACTGCCCGCTGCCTGGTCTTTTTCACAAGAACTCTGTTAGAGCTGTGTACATCTCTTCTGATCTAGCTCTGTATCACACACACACACACACACACACACACACACACACACACACACACACCACATGTGGATACACACAGTTCTGTCTGGTGATTGTGTTTAACCTTGCTCATGTCTCATGTCATTTGTTAAGGACTGCTGTGTGTGTGTGTGTGTGTGTGTGTGTGTGTGTGTGTGTGTGTGTGTGTGTGTGTGTGTGTGTGAGAGAGAGTGTTAGAGAGAGAGTGTGATTGTGTGTGTGTGAGAGAGAGATAGAGTGAGATAGAGAGACACAGTGTGTGAGANTCAAACTCAAAGTACAGAATCAGTCATTTTTCACACTCTGGCCTTAATTTATCTGATCACACCTCCTGTGTGTGTGTTTGTGTGTGTGTGTGTGTGTGTGTGTGTGTGTGTGTGTGTGTACTAAATTGTACTAAACTAAATTTATTTTGTAAATGAAACCAATACTCAGGTTGGCTGATCTGAACAACAAAATTCTGTAAATAAAACAGAAAATTATACAGTCATTGTTATTCATAACCGATAGCAATATAAAATTACCAATATATAAATCATTTTATTGTATATAGAAGGGAAAAAATATAAATAAATAGTCTTTTTTAGACCTTTATAAAATAGGTAAGGAATAAACCATTATGAGGTGTGTTGTTATAGGAAAATATTTGCTAATGGGGTCGTGTGATGTGGCAGTGTTAATGTTACTGAGTGTTAATGCGCCTCCAAAAGCGATTTATTCTTCTTATACAACAGCAACATGGCAACAGTTACAATTTTTCATTTCTTAAGTCATACATTTAACAGTTTATATCTGCAATGGTGTGACCGCCATGAGACTAGGTAATTCCTTTTATCACTTATGTTAGAGCAGCTGTAAACAGTCACCAACCTCTCTTCTTTTCTCTCTCAGGAAACTAATGAGAAAAAAAATGCAGATTGTCATTTTACTGAGAAACCTGAAAGTGCAAGCTCCTCCGCCTGAAGACTTTCCTGTGCTGGAAGATTTACTGAGTGCTGACATGGAGATGTTTATCTAACATTAATGGAAGGAGTCTCCAGTGTCAGCACTCAGTAAATTAAAAAAAAATAAAATTACACATTTTTGATAAATAACAGCACATTTTAAACACATTTTTATTATTAGGCTTAGATTATTTCGAGGGTCCGCCATACATATCCCTATAAATGATCTGTTGCTATAGAAACAATAATGTATTCAAATGAGAAAAAAAAGTACACTTGCAGAGCAGCATGTAAAATAGTATCCAATTCCCATTTAAACATTAAACATTATAGCGATATCCATATGTAATATTTCACAATTTTTGATTTTTTGAAAATTAAGAAAGTGTTATAAAACATTTTATGTTTATTTAATTATTCATCTTCAGAAACTGATTCATCTTGGCCATGGTCATGAGCCTTTCCCAGGAATGCTGGGTGTGAGTAGGGAATACAAGTTGCATCTAATGACAGCTAATTTTTTTCCCAAGATCAATGCACAAAGACATCTTTTTCCCAAGAAAGCACTTATAGTGAAGAATAAACCAGGCATGACCCTGCTAACAATGATCAGCAGACATATCTGAATCAATGTATAACTATTTAGAAGTGAATAACTATGGCCTCATGCACTTATTTGTGCATAAATAAAGTATGGCCAGTAAGCCACTTCTCTCTCTCTTTCTTGAGCTCTATCTCTCTCAGCATGCCTGCAGGTGGCTGTTATGTTCCTAATTGGCTGAGATCATCTCTCTGTCATGTGAAATCTTTTTCATTATGGGTAGGAGGGAAGCACAAGAGTCCCTGGGAGCAGAGAGAGAGAGAGAGAAAGAGAGAGAGAATTGGCAGTTAAATGTTCCACCTGACTGGAGTCTCCATGGAGTGTGCTTGAGGAAGCAGAAACACTCCGTGGCCGGTGAGCCTCGTGCATTGAGAGCCCAGCGTGCCCCCTCCACTTTAACCCTGCTCACACTCAAGGGTGTCTTTTCCCCTCTCGCTCTGCTAATCGCTTAGCTACTCTTTTTTAATGGTATTAAAATGGGGAAAATAGGCTCAAGAAGTCAACTACCCTTACCCTCCTCCCCTGCTCTCTCCAACCCTTTTCTCCTTCTGTTTATTTCCCTCTCTTCTCGCTTGCTTGCTTTCTTTTTTTTTTTCTTTCTCTCTCTTCATTGAATTCAAGTTGAGAGTGAGAACAGAGTCAGTGGCAGGCCGTAACTGTGTCTTGGACTCAGAGAAGCTTCCGGTGCCCGTCTGCCCCGAGGCGCCCTACGACAGGAAGCAACAAGTGGGATTAAGAGAGGTGCGACCAGAGCAGAGAGCGAGAGTATAAGAGGCGCACAATAAGAGATGGCGAAAAAAAGAGACGGACACAAAGACTTGTGGGAGGGAGCGGGAAGGATTAGCAAGCTGTTTTGGTGCTCCAAAAAAAAGCCATTGATGAAGAGGGGAAGAAGACCGAGGCATGGATGGGTGGCTGGATGGATGGATCTATGGATGGATGGATGGGTGGATGGATGGATGATAGAGAGATGGATGTCAGTAGAGATAAGCAGTCCACTGGCTGTTGGGTAGTAGCAGTCCCGCTGAGCTCTCTCAGTGAGCCTGAAAGAGCAGCGGCCGCTTACAATTGACCCGAGTTCCCCCCAGCGCTGTTTGACTCAGCAGCAGCGTGGAAAGTGCCGACGAGGGCTATTGTGTTCTGCGAGTAATGGGTCACAGGCTCTGAGGGAGGCAATAAAAAGGGGGCAAAAGAGCCGGCACAAGAGATTTTATCAATCACTCTCCCTCTCTTACTTTTCCATGGATGGATGGAATGGAAGGCCGCCCGTGAAGCAACAAACAAGCCTGCTTTGCAACGCCGAGCTTGCCCATTCATCTCCTCCAAATGCAGTCTAAAGCCGTCTATCGTCCACTAGCAGGAGGCCGAGGGAGTAAAGGGGAGGGGGGAGTGACAGCTCCGAGGGCCAAAATAGACTTCCATGAAAACCTTTAAGGTCCATTACTTGCTCAAAAAGCATTTAGTATAACTACTAGGATTTGGATTATAGACATACACCAGCACATAGATACATATATTTGCAAATACACTTGACTTAAGGTGATAGAAATAAAGCAAAATCACCATGTATTACATTTTAAAACAGACTGGTTACCCTTTAAACTCTACAATACTCTATAATTTGTAATTCATACATTTCACTTGTCAAAAAAAAAGAGCACTCCGCACTACCAGCCTCACCTAAGATAACTGAGATATTTGTGCCAACTGAAACATTAGCACTTGTCTCACTTATCAGAGAAGCGATCCAATATGTATCTCTATAAATATGTCTTTCTTTACAGTTTGTATTTAACAAGCCAGATTAACTAGCCAGCAGTGACACCTAGCTTTTGACAGCCACGCCAGTTTATATCATCAGAGAGATTAGCATGCTAATCTAATGTTTGAGTGACTGATGAGGAATTCCTAGATGTTGGCCTAAGGGATTTAGCTGTTGTAAGCTATCCTAAGGTAATGTTTGCCCACGTTCCTTGGTTTTGCCAAGTAAATTGGCACTCTTGAGACGTCCTCAGATCTTCTGATTGCTACTTTAGAAACATTTACAATTCATAAGAGCAACATAGAACCAAATATGAACATTGCTGAATGTTGAATTGTGATGATATGAATAGAACATGTCTATAACATTCGTATCAACAGCTCAGCCTCTAAACGTTGGCATTATAGGCATCTCTTATAGGCATAGCTAGCTGTAGAAGAAATAGAAGTACAAAAGATCTTTACTCAAATAAAAGTGGAAATAAAAGTACAACTTTTACAAATTCTTTACTCAAGTTATGTCTTTTCGTGGATTAAAGTGAGCAAACAACAATTAACGCAAACTAACAACAGCTTCACCAGCTAACCTCTCAAATGTTAGCTAACATGATAACTTTGATTATATCAACTAGCTTGCATGCTAATAGGTAAACAATAGGTAATAATGTGTAACATTATTATTGTTTGAAATATCGTGAGTAGAAAGTAGAGTTTTTTTTTAATTGTTTGAAATATTGTGAGAAGACAGTAGAGATTTTTTGTTTTGAAATGTTATGAGTAGGAAGTAGAGATTTTTTTTAACATCGTGAGAAGAAGTCAAAAGTCTGAAGTGAAAATTAAAAAAAAATGAGATTTGCTACTTCCAGGCTCTTACTTAAGAGTTTTGTACTTTGACTTAAGTAGAGCATTTAAATCTGTACTTTAATTGTCGCTAGGATATTTTAGCTGCGCATTTGAACTTTTACTTGTGTAAGAAATTGCTGTGGTTATCACACAGGGAGACAAATCTGACCTGCATGTATATAAAACGCAGCCTCTGACCTGGACACTGTAGCCACTGTGAACCCCTCGGCTTCTCAATAGCGAGGCTGAATGAGACTTCGCCCTTTCTGTGGCCCTGCACCCACCTCTGGCCCAATGGATCTGAAAAGACGGAGGTATATCACTGAGAGTGAGAGAGAGAGGGAGAGGGAAAGAGAGAGAGAGAGAGAAAAAGAGAGAGAGAGAGAGAGCCCTTCAAGAGCCTCTGTTGTTCATCGCTTAAGGATTCAGACGCCTTTCTGTCTTTTTTTGACGGCACTTCTGTGGACAGCTGCTTAGGACCCGGCGTGACTGTTCATATGGATATGTATGGTAATGACTGGGAGAGAGAGGGAGAAGGGAAGAGAGAGAGAGAGCTCAACAAAGACGGGTAGTAAAAGGGGTCCTGTCGCGGCCTGGGTGTCTCTCTGTTGTGTGGTCTGAATAGGGTTTATATGAGACCCAAAGGCCCTGTCGCAGTGACACACAGAGCCTGGATAGGGAGGATAATTATTGACTGGTCCAAGAACAGCCTCCCTCCTGCTTTCCTCTCTTCTTCTTCTTCTTCTTCTTCTTCTTCTTCTTCTTCTTCTTCTTCTTCTTCTTCTTTTTCTTTCTTGCTCTCTATATGCTTCAAAGTCAACACACACTCAAGCCCTCTTACAGTTTTTTTCTAAACTCCTCATAAGTTTTTCCCCCTCACCTCTTTCACCTCTTTTCTCTTTTTATTGATTTGTTTCACTGAAATCATTTGAAAGGAGACGTTGACACATTTGCTAGAATTCTCTCCCCAAGATGGACTCCACACAGCTCTCGCTGAAAAGTAACTGCACTCTGTGTAAAAACCACAATGAGAAATGGTCCTGTTTTTATGTGAGATCTTTTTTTTTTTGAGTGTTTTTTTTTTGCTAGTTCATGAACTTTTTAATGTTATTGTATTGTCTATGATGATCTTAGATTCTCTGAGAAAGTTCTAATAGTTTACAGACTTATAAATGTGTCTCAAACTACCTCAAATTCGATAAATAGATTACAGACTTATGAGCAGTATTTATTTAAATCTAAAAATTACCCCTGATTCTGTGAGATAAGTTTACAGCTTTTTTTTTAAGTATTTTATTTCATTTTTTATTATTTGTGCAAACGTTTTGTTATTTCTAGGTAGTTAACACACAACCTTAAAATTATTTTAATTCTGTAAATTTATCTTTTTAGATAGTTTGATAGTTTGTAGTCATATAAATCGTACCTTATTACAATCTCACATGATCAAAAATAGAAAGTCGACAAATTTATAAAGAGTATTTCATTAAAATAATATATATATATTTATCATACATTCTGTAAGACTGTTTTGCTGTTTAGTTTTTGTTTTTAGGTTTTTTTAGTTTCATTTATTTATTTATTTTTTGTAATTGTAAGTTATGAAGACTTTTATTTTTCTAGTTCACAAACTTATGAGTGGTATTTTATCAAACTTTTGTTGCTGTTGTTGTTTCTCAAATTACACAAGATGTTAAAATACAGGGTGTCCCATAAATCCAGCGTCATAGGGTTCATGTATATTTTTATGTTTTTACTAATCATGATGATGGTGTATTGCACAAGTTCTGTAAATAAAAGCTTTTGGTTTGCATTTTTTTCTATGATGCTGGATTATGGGACACCCTGTGTTTATTATTATTTAGTAATAGTATATTATTGTAATATTAAATAACATATTTCACTTATGAGTTGTTTCATTGCATGCAAGCGTAGAAAATCCATTAGCTTAAAAGAATGTGTTTAAAAACAGACAGCTATTCATATTTTTTTATAAAAGCCTTTTCATTTAAAGACATACAGGATCGTAGTGAAGTGTTATTGAAGGTGTCGTAAAGCCTTCAGAGGCTTGCACACACATCGCTGAGTTGCCTAATTGAATTAGCAGATGGTGTTTTCTAGTTTGACTAAAATGTTTGACAGTCGTTGAGTAATTTGTGCTGAAGAGCCGTTTAGTATGTGAACTGTACTGTATCTGTGAAGGTCCGTATCTGTAAAAGTATTAGTAATGTAATTTACTTCATTCTTCAGCAACACAACTTATATAACACATCAATCATGTTCTGTTTTAAAGTGCTAAGTTACTAAAAATCTTTCTCTCATTTCTCCTCATGCTTTCCCTTCGCAGTCTTTTGTTGTGTGTGTTTCCAGGCTTTGCAGTGAGTCTTGTTGCAGTGTGGAGGCCCATTTGGTTTGGGTTCAAGCTAATAGAAGCTTTAGTGATTTGGTTAAATTGACTGGAAAAATGCTAGCGCGATTTTATGCAAATTGAAATTGTTAATAAATTCCAAAAGGCCTACGTAAAGGGATAATTTATAAATACATTTTTAACACCAGCTTTTTTCCATATTACATCTCCAGCTTTTTTGCATATTACATTTTGCATTTCTTCTCAGAAGACTAGAAATGATCTAGCGTTGTGACATTTTATTCCCATGATTTTACACTAGAATAAATAAACCCTGGGAAGTGGATAAGACCCTAAGCTGTGGGACATGAATCAATTGTGCTAATTGTGTTAATTTGTCGAGTGGTCTTAACTAAGTGACTTAATGAGCTCTCCTTCCTGGCTCTTTTGTGCGTTAAACATAGGCTGATGAGATGAAAGGACGAGATGCAGAGTGCAGGTGGGTTTTGAAGGAAGGGGTGTGGAGCTGGAGACAGAAAGAACAGTGTGTGTGTGTGTGTGTGTGTGTGAGAGAGAGAGAGAGAGAGAAAGAGAGATAAAGACCATGTGATTGTGTGTGTGTGTGTGTGTGTGTGTGTGTGTGTGTGTGTGTGTGTGTGTGTGTGTGTGTGTGAGAGAGAGAGAGAGCGAGAGAGAAAGAGAGATAAAGACCATGTGATTGTGTGTCTGTGTGTGCGTCTGTGTGTGTGTGTGTGTGTGTGTGTGTGCATGTGTGTGTGTGTGTGTGTGTGTGTGTGAGCGCGCACTGGAGAAATTAGCCTCACGTTTTGCGCCTCTCAGCGGCAGACCCTGGTGCCTGTGTGGGGCTCTGAGCTCCTCTGTCTGTCTCCTGTCACTGATCACAATGGTGTAGATTAGAGCTGCTGCAGTCATCTTTTCACGCAGCACAGTCGGGACTGAAGCTTCCCCGAGAGCCCAGCTGTGTAGGGTTAATGACAGCTGAACTGCTCCGCTGGAGCCCTGCACAACCTGCCGCTCTGCACTTTACACTCGCATCCAACAAGCAGGAGAAATAGATACAGACACACACAGCTGAACACTCATACTCAATACCATATACTAAAATAGCTGTAGTATATACAGACTTATACAGACCAGGCATATGAAAGGGAAAGCCAAGATACATGTATTAGTAAGGTGTTGGACCACCATGAGGCACCAGGGACTGAAGACAGACCCGTCCACAATGTTGAACTGCTGTGATTAATAAAAATTTATTAAAAATTGCCATTAGTCTCGTCATGTAGCTCCTAACAGTCTCCTATGCCTAGTATTAATAATCCTACTGATGGCCACTGATAATTATTCATTTTCTATTCAGTTGTAGCATAAATGTTGAATATTCTCTTATCGTAACTCTCATTAAAACTGTAACCAAAGTGTAAAGTGTTATGAACTCTTAAACAACTTGCTCTAAAGTGTTTCTAAATCCAAAATTAAAAAAAGTAGAAGTATTTAGGACTACAATCCAAATAAATCTGAGCATTAAAGGTGTGGGCAGTCATTTTTAAATCAGATCAATTTTCTCCAGTCTCTGAGGCACTACAGGCTCTGTAAGTGAAGGAAAAGACTAATTATGTGAACCACCAACATCCAGCCAATCAGGGCAGTGTGTCTATGCTCGCCTATTATTCAGAAAGCTCTGCTTCTCACAGTGGCATTCATGTGTTCTAACCTATAGGGAACCTATAGCTCTGGCTATGGAGGAAACACTGAGGGGAGAAGAATTTAGTTTCATAACACTACAGATTGGTGATGAAGTCCTAACATATGATTTACATCATTTTCATCCTCAGCAAAATAATCAGTGAGGACTTGTGCCATGTGGATGGGGGCAAAGTCATCCTGGACGATGGATACAAACGTGATCAGTCAGAATAACGTTATATCGATTTGCAGTGAGCCTTTTCTCTAAGGGACTAAGCAGAACCAAATCATACCATGTTTTCCTTTAATTTGTTTTTCCTTCAACTAACTTCTTACAAAACCAGTGACTACACCTTTAAGTACCCTTAGTTTATGATGATTCAGCTCAGGGGTTCATGGACTCATTGAGATAAAGGACCACATGTGGGTTCAGATGATTTAAGGCGTGGCACACAGATGTCTAATAGGAGCAATTATGACTGTATTGAAAGACGTTGCATTGATAACTGTATTAAACTGCATTCATGCATACTTGACATAATCAAAATATTTTCATTTTTAATTTTATCCAAGAATGTTCTGAAATTTACATTTCATCCTTCATAGTCTGTGTTTCGTGTGTATTTTGCTCTGGTGTAAATATGCCACCACAGTCTCAGCCCTCCAGCAGTGTAAAGTTATGACTTTTGTGTAGTGTGTGGTGTCAGAGAGAGGTTATTGATGGAGAGAGAATGGGAGAGCAGCCTTGCCAATCTAGACATACAGACAAGGATTTATCGTTCTGGATCTCTCCGACAATTTCATCAAAAGCCCATCGGGTCTTGTTGTCTCCCTCACCCCACCACCACCATCACCACCACTGCCATCACCACCACCTGCACCACAATAAATCACCTCAGGGGTGCGGACCTGAGCGACGGTCAGAGACAGATGAAGGAGGCGAGCAGAGGGTTGACGCCCATTTATCGCAACACTGCACTTCATCATAGGGCCCATGGAGCTTTTGCAGAACATTATTTGTAAAGTATAAACTTTAATTGAGCATTACTGCTGCTGATATACACACATGCTCTATATGACTTCTTCATCCATTTAATCTCTAATGTGTTCATGGTCTTGTCTTTTAAACGCCTACAATACAGAAAATTGCACATAGGTGTAGATGATGGACAGCAATTATTGTAATGCCTGGTCCATTTTCAATCTTTGGATTTATTAATAGAACCACATTAGTGTTGAACTGGGTTTCATTTCCACAATAGTTCATATATGAATGTTGCAAGCAATATGAAGCACTGGTGAGAGAAGAAACAAAGAACACAATACTCTAATCATAATCATATCAACAATTTAAAAATAACCTGTGTAGTACTCTGTATAGTATGAAACAGCCTATCAACTGATTCTCAACAACATATCACATGATGTTTATTTTTTTCATGTCATAAAATGCATCAATAGAGTCTACATGGACTGAGTTTAAAACTATGATAGCACTGAGGATGAGTTAATAGTCAATAAATAATCTCCTGAATATCAGAAGTAGAAAGTAGACTATCCAAATAAAGCGAAGGTTTTGGTGTCAAAAAATATTATTGTACACATTTACATAATGAGCATAATTTTGAATAGTTGAATAGGACTACGTTCATAAAATAATCCTGCACTGAGAAGGTCCATGGGATTTATTTTATGTTTCTGGTTGCAAAAAGTTTAAAAATCCTATAGATCTATAGATTACCTACTAAAAGTCAACAATAACTTGTATAATCCAAATACAGTAAATGGAAAAAAAGGTACAAGTTCATAGGCAACTGTCAACAAAAATAAACTCATGATACATTGTTTAAAATGATAAATATAGATGCGTATAGATATTTTCTGATTGCCTGTAGAGTGTCTCCACTGGACTAGCCAATAAAAAGAGAAAGAAACAAGAATATAAAAATTATAAATATAACCACAATTGGTGATCTGAGGGGTCCAAGCACAATAAAGAGACAACTGCTCAATAAAGAGACCGTAGATCAACACATTGTTCAGGTTTCGTGATAATACCTCAATGATAACTTTATGAAACGCATGCTGAAAGCTGATTGGCTAATGGTGGCCATGTTTGTTAAGTAACCCAGTCATCATTACAAATACAATTAGAGATTAGCACAAAGATGCAATCCACCAAATTTCAGCTTGATCTGACTCATGGGTCTAATGATAATAATAACATTTTTTAATTTACCATATATCTGTCTATTACTCTTTATCCCAAAATCTTATCTTTTAAAGAATAAAGAAACTAAGCTCAACACATTTAGACACTGACACCACCATCTCGAAAACAGACATGCCAGTACACAACTTATACAGTAAGACATACAGTAAGCGTGCCCTGTGTATCCTGCTCAAGTTTTCTGAGCTAACCACATCATTAAACCCGAGTCTGAATCACCGATCACTGGATCAGTCCCATCCTGTCAGACTCCATACCAGGCTAGTAAAACTACAGTGGTATTTACACAGCTCATTCCAGGCTTTTCATATTCTTAGTGAACCATCGTGATCTCATAAAAGAGACTGAAAGAGCCTGACGTTGTTTTGCACCAACCATGATTTTTGAATGAAAAATATATATATATATGTATATATACAATAATATATACTCTATTTTACAATTATACTCTAGTGAAAATGCCTCTATTTTTCATTCTTCTCTAATTTAATACTTTCTTTTTCATTACATTATATTAATAGCAATAACTTGACTGAAAAGTAGAAACTTTATATTTACTTTATATCAAGTTAAAGTGTAAATTCATATTTACATGAATTCAGAGATTCTTCGGTATATCAGCCATTTGTTTGAATGACAGCATGCTCTCAAGCTAGTATGGACTCCACAAGTTTTTCTAAAAACTACCAATCTATGTTAGATTAAATCTGTTGGAGTGCTGTCTGAACACATGCTTCAAGGCTTAACATGGTCAATATCGCAAATTTGCTTAAATTTAAATAGTGATGTGGAAATAGTGCAGACTGCTACTTTGTTTTAAAATTTTCAACATTGTAAAACATTCTGTTTATTTCTTGTTTTAAATGAAAAAAAAAATAATAATAATAATCCCTGAAATCGGGTGTGGTCTGAGACTTTTTTCAGACTTTTTTCAGACATTTTTTTTTACAATTGACATCTTGATCTACGCTAATTGCTTATTTTTGTTCCATGTGATCATGAATGAAATGTCAAAAGAACTCTTATGCTATCAGAAGTGGCAGCTGAAAACATGACTTTTATAAGCTTTAACCTGCTTTTAATTAGGTTATAAAATTGTTTGGTTGAGTGCAAAAGTTGCTTCCCCCCATGATTTATTTTACAATTTGTCTACAAATAAAAAGAATGTAAAAAAAAAAAAAAAGTAACAGGTGACAACAATTCATAACCTACAAAAACAAGTCTTTATTACATTTGTATAGAGAGACTTTTAAACTAATATAATTTACATTGACAATGATACAATTAATATCTTAATACACACCATTTGACCATTTTGATATTTGTAATAATACAATATAATAATATATTTGTGTAATAAATTAGCATATGTGAAATGCCACAGGGTTTTGGCTCTTAGAAGTATGTTTCCTGTAGATGAAACTTCCTGTAGATGAAGCTGCCGGGAAACGGGGTGTTCGCCCATGGCCACGCAGAGCACCCAACCAGATGTACAGCAGCGGAGCTGGCGCCTGGGTTATTCTCCTCAGCCCTGCTGGGCAAGCCAATTCCTGTACACCACTTAATGCACAGAGGATGGGTTTTTCCTCCTGCTCTCTCTCCCAAACTCTATCTCTCTTTCTGACTAGCTTTATCTTCACATCAATCTTTATGATGTGTGCTGCACCTACCACTTACTTCTCCTGTAAAATGTCCTTCATGTGCTCTCTCTCTCTCTCTCTCTCTCTCTCTCTCAGGTGATCTCTAACCTGGAGCATCTTCAAAGCCTTTTTGAACTCTTTCAATTGCACTTTGCTGCTTTTCTGCTGTAGGCTTATGTTACAAGTATGTCCTCTGTATAAAGCATACGTACAAGTTTAGTCAATTCCGTATAAAAATTCACAACACTCATACTCTGTGCTTTATTAAAGGCATGCACACTTAAATCCTACTGTTAATCCTACTGATAAAATGTGATGAACATAAAGTACCTAATTAGAGTGATAAAGATTTCAGTGTGACAAGAAAACAATCCAAAACAAGATATCAACACAACGATAGATAGGTGTGGGTATGCAAGTCATTCAGAAAGAGGGATACACACTTTTAAACAGATATTATATTAATTTTTTCATCATTAATACCTTACTGACTGTTCTTGCTGTATGTGATAATAAATGAAGCTCTGTGAAACCTAAGATACTAAATGTTTCGTTGCTTTAATATTAGCTTTGGTCTTCTCCATTTTGTGCTAAGGGTGTGTAAACTTTTTCACCCACTTGTATATTTTAATTGTTTGATTGATTTTATTTAATTTAAACTTTTTATTGTGACAGTTATTCAGCCTTTATTCCCAGTATTTCCTACCGTTACCACTCTGAAGTTGGTTATTTTCCTCTCATACCACAGCAGTTTGACAGTGATTTCAGTTTTTATTTCTTAAAGAGCTACATGTAATAATTTTTAGCCATTTATGGTGACTTCTAATGGTGTCAAAGCTTTACCTCTGACTGTATTTTAACATTTAACATTATTTTAACATTCATTTCACCTCCATTTATTGCACTCATATTCTTTTGTCTATTGATTCTATATGGTTTATTTACTGTTATATATTGTTTAATTCTGCCTTCTAATACTGTTAAAGTTCAACAGGTGCCACATAAATAAAGCTGAGTTGAAATAAAGTAACAGTTTCAGCATTTGGTGTGTCCATTTATCCCGGCTGACTCGTCCTTTACTGTCCAGTCGTGTCTGCACTATGGCAAACACTTGAGGTTAAATGTCTGAGATGAAAAGGATGAATTTAAGGTGACAAGACAGTCAGGTGAAGGATGGTATAACTTATGACCGGGGGAATTTTGAGAGATTGCTGCAGCACCATTTATCTACAAAGCATCTATAAATACCTTTAAAGAGAGGGAGGGAGGGAGAGAGAGAGAGAGAGAGAGAGAGAGAGAGAGAGAGAGAGAAAGAGAGAGAGAATGAAATGTTTTTCATACGCCGCTCGGCATTATGATGAGTGTAACAAGTGTAATAAGACCAACCTCACAGGACACCTCAGGCAGTCAGTCTGAAGGCTATCAACTCCTCTCTCTCTCTCTCTCTCTCTCTCTCTCTCTCTCTCTCTCTCTCTCTCTGTCTCTCGTCCTCACTTGCTTTTGAAGTGGAGCAGGTTCAGATAACTGTTGTAAAATAACTACCCCCCTCTCAACTCAATCAATCCTGACCAGGCAGACAAAGGCCTTAAGGTGTCTCGTGAATACCGTGTAATTAGCCAATGCTTTTCCTCCCTTTAGCATCACAATAGGCATTTATGTCATGAAAAGAGCCCTTTGTTTTGTGATTGCACACTTGTCCAGTTCTCCCAACACCAGATTGGGTCTCAGGGTGATAGGAGATCCAGAAGAAGCAAGGTTCCTTTACAGGGCAGAGTTCTCATCAAACCCTGGATCTTGCTGCCTCTGATTATGAAGTCTGAGACACCATCGTCCCTCTGTGCACAACCCTGAAGAAGAGGTTCTGTCATAAAACCATCTCTGTTTGGTGGAGGCTTTCCATCAGCTCTCACGCAGTCAAACCAGTGTAAGGACCACAGATATATTTTTCATTTTCTCTGAATTTTCATTGCTTTCCTAGTTTTTCACAACAGTAAATGCAACAAATAACTGAGAAACTGCGTTCAGTAAAGCTGTTCCTAACCTCAAGCTGAGTTCTCCATCCCTCACACTCGTCCTGCTGAGTAAAGTGCGTGTCAGAACGCGTCCACATGCCAGTTTGGTTCCCAGGGCAATTAACCAATCAGGCCCTTACCTGGGGCTAAAAGGTGTCTTGGCCAAAAAGGCCTCACCCAGTGAGCAGCGCTCTAATGGGAGTCTGGGAGGAAGCTTTTACCTGCGCACCACACTCCTTTATGGCATTCAGCTGTTTGATCTTAAAATACCTCCTCTGATGAGGTCAATGCCGAATAATTGTGGGTTTTTTTTGGTTCTGCAGCGAGGACAATAAGATAAACTGAGCTTGGTTAAAGAAACTGCAAGTTTTCAACCACCAGAAGATTTAGCACTGCTTACTGAGAGCCAAGTGTGAAATTCGAACAGGATTATCATATTACAGAAACACAGAAGCTGTCAGTTTTAGCATAAACGCATAAATCAGTGACTCCACTGATGTTCAGGGTTGTTGTTTTTTTTTTTTGTCATTTTTATGGCAACAATGTCTGACATTAAATGAGTATGAAACTGACTGGAGCAGTAATGCTAACACTGCTAAAGTGTTCACTGACAGATTTTTTTTTTTATTATTATAAATTATTATGTCTTGTATTTCTAAGAAGTCAATATACTCGAAATGCTCACTACAGACAAAGTTCTCATGCATTTACAAAAGGTTAAAGGTAAGAACTTTACAGTCAATAACCAGTAGGATGTCAAAGTAAATCTAAGGACTGACAGCAGCCCTTGAGCAAGATGCTTAGAGGAGATGTCTAGCATTTTCTCAAGGTCTTCTCTGTTTACTACATCTGTAGCATCTGTAACATCTGATCTCTATGGAGAAGAGAACTAAACCACAGAAAAACTGTTTATTTGAAAAGCACTTATAATGGCGGTGTTAAAAGTTGTAAATTGTAAAGTAATTGTTGTTATTTCACCTCTAAATTTATTTAATTTGTCCTTTTTGAGATATTTTTAAGACTCCTTCCATAAATGATAAATAAACTTCAGAGAGAACTTCTTCCGTACAGAAAGCATCACCATATCGATGATTATTCATCTACATATCTAACATAGTTCTAGTGCGACCTCTGACCCCTATTTCCTGTTCACTTCCTCATTTCTTATATAGGAGATGACAATTTTCAGTAGTCCATTGCGAAGTCTTGCCAGTTCTCTAGTTTGAGTCTTGTTCAGCCATGTTAGACCCGTTGCATGTTCATTTGCATACTCGTTGGTTTATCTTCTGGTTCTCTCCCATGGGGCCTGTTCTACCGCTTTAGATTTAGATTGTGTATTGGTAATGTCAATAAAGACTCCAATAGATTCCTATTGTGTTACAGCTTCATTTGTTTTAGAAAAAATATGGATTTGTCAATTTTCCAAAGAGCTGTTTGGGGGGGAAAAAAAGAGTTCCTCAATTTTTTAAAGGGTTGTTTTGGATTTGAAAGAAAAAAAAAAGATCCAAAGGGTTCCTTGTGTTCAACTTGAAATTCTCTCAGACAGGAAACCACTTTGCTGTAGGGATACAAACAGAACCTTCAATATTCTGGACGTAAACTTTTTTTCTTTCTTTCTTTTTTTTAGGCAGTTGAGTAAAGTTTAACAGTGAACATGAAGTTTAATGGAAGTTTTGTCTAATCTGGTGTGGTCATGGGGTAGAATTAAGATCACTGTATGATTCCAAACAAACTGCTAAATTATAATGGATGATTATTGGTTAAAGATGAAAAGAAATAAATGTCAAAATCGTAAACTATTTCCACTTTTAATGTGACTTTCATTTTTCATTTTCCATATATTGTCAGAAGTGTGATGTGGAACATTATTTTAAATAACAATTTTTTTGCACTTTACTACTGTATTTCTCCCTTAAAATGTTATTTATTTTACTAAATGTTATAAGGAGCATCAGTATCAGTATGGGTGTACTGCAGTCTGTATTCATAACAGCTGCCAGAGTGGAGTGGTGTGTGTGTGTGTGTGTGTGTGTGTGTGTGTGTGTGTGTGTGTGTGTAAAGACAGTAGTTATATTACATAAGACACTGAAGTAGGAAACGAAATAAACCACTCCTTACTCAAGACTATATTCAGCGACAAGCCAGACAGCTAAATTATCAACTACCAGTATTCCTATTGTCAACTCTTAACAACTGCTCATACACACACACACACACACACACACACACACACACACATATACGCACACACACACAGAGCACAATATGTACTTCTGCCATAAATACCTTCAGTCTTAATATTTAAAAACAATTGCTACCTACAGACATAAAAGTAGTATTGTTTTCTATAATTTGATTTGATAATTATATTATATTATATTATATTATATTATATTATATTATATTATATCAGAACAAGCAACACTGAAATAATTTTTTAAAATTTCTGTTCTTGTAATAAATTGTAATAAATTGTAATACAGCCAAAAGCTTGTTCATCTGGTCTGCTTCATCCAGCCACATGTTCTCTTGGTATTCAAATTTCTTTGTGGTCCCTGTTGATCATCAGTTCATAAATGTATCCAGAAGGATTAGCAGACCAATCTAATGAGGTTAAATGGTGTATAATGTCGAGCGATTCCAAAGTGACTCCAACTTTGGATGAACTGCAAATTAATGTTTTTAAGCGGTTTGTTAATAGCAAATAAAACAACAAATTGACAGATAGTGAGGCTTAGCCCTGTTAGAAGAAGCCTTACATAAGGACATTCTTCAAACTCTGAGAAAGCATTACAGATTAAATGTTCTAGCAACCGAAATGTCCTCAACACGTAATGTTAAGCATGCATTCTGCTAACCCAGAACTGCTAACTGGGTGCTACTGAAAACTGCTTCTTACCAACAATTCTTAAAAAATTATTATTATACAGTTTATAAAAATCACACAGGTAGAAAATGTTATGCAGAAGAGGAAAATGCTCTGCCTGTATGACTCCACAAGAAGCTGGCAGTAGAATCCACACCCTTCCTGGCACTCATTCATAACCAAACACTTCAAAGTACTAGACATGAATTTTCTGTTCTTCATGTTGTTATTTTGGAGGAGACAATGAGAAAGTCGGCAGCTGAGACTGGCAGGAGACACACGATGCATTCAATAAATGCCAACATTTTGACAAGCTGCATCACGTACAGTACAGGCTCATAAACACACACAACCACACACACACACACACACACACACACACACACACACACATGCACACACCGTCTCTCCACAGCCCCTTCTGTCAGTGGCTGGGAGTGATGGGTTTCCGGTTAAGGAAGTTATGTTATTCCCCAGTAAATCAGGACGCACACATTCCTGTGGTTATTCGCCCAGGGACTTATCTTTTAACACCCTGTTAGTACTCGCTCTCTCTCTCTCTCTCTCTCTCTCTCACACACACACACACACATGCACACACATACACATACACACTCTCTCTCTCTCATACACACAAACACACAGATTCTTGCTCTCTGCTTTTAATGGCAAATAAATAATTTGACTCTGCCCCGAGGGACATGACAAAGACATAGCATGTCTGTTACATCACATGCTCTGTGCCTTTACTCGCACACAGTGATAAAAGATGAGAAAAAAACACTGTCACACACACACACACACATACACACACAGAGAGAGAGAGAGAGAGAGAGAGAGAGAGAGAGATTTCTTTTTATTTTAAAACCCTGTCATTTAGACAAATAATTCTTATTCTAATTAATTCTTATTACTTCCAGTACCATGTTCAGCTTTTTTAGATGCAGACTATAAAAGTGTTTGAGAGACTTTGAGACATCACAAGCTAATGATGTATAAGGACAAAGGCTACAGATGTAGAATACCTTGCTTTCGTTCCATGGTGCAGTGCATGCTAGTGTACTAGCTTCTTAGTTGCTCTGCTGTTCATATTAAAGGATTTGATTTGTTCTCTAATGTTGCAATGATAATTTCATCAGCATTAGCTACACATGATTCATGAAGTCTGCATGAATTGCATAAGAGGACTAGGCCTCTCAGAGATTCGTGGTTTAATGATGTTACTCATATGTGACCAAGGCACAGAGAGACATACAGTAAAAGATTCATTAAAGAGGGAAAAAAACAAACATAAAAAACAGACATAATAGCTGATACCAATATTAGGGAAGAATAATGAGTGTGTGTGTGTGTGTGTGTGTGTGTGTGTGTGTGTGTGTGTGTGTGTGTGTGTGTGAGAGAGAGAGAGAGAGAGAGAGAGAGTAAAAGACAAAGACAGAAAAAAATAAAGCAAGAATGTGAAAAAGAAACAAAAAATTACCCCCTCTCGCTCTCGCTCTCTCTCTCTCTCTCTCTCTCTCTCTCTCAATGTTTCACCTTGTATTAGCAACAGCAGTGGATCATAGGTATAAATTTTTATTACTTTTAGTGGGGCAGGATGACATAGCAACATAGCAACATAACCTCTAACAAATTTAAGTTGAGAGGCTGCACTACTTGACTTATGCTACAGGCTCATCTGTATCTTTTTTATATTTTGTGTATTTTTAGAGTAACAGGCAGTTACTCGGCAGTTGCTACAGTTACCCAGCGTGCAGGCTAGCAGCTCAGTTTGAGAGTTTTTTTTCAATGTAACTTTATTTTGTTTTCAATCTAGTAGGTGTGTTTCCTGTCACTACAAACACAGAAAAGATAATATCATTAACCAGGGTTGCCAGGTTTCAACCAAACTACATCTAAAAACACACGCAAAGACCTGAAACTAGCCCAAAAATTCAATTGGGAAAAGGAGACACATTTTTCTCAGCCTTTGCATGGGAAATCATGGGAAATTAATTCACATGCATTTCTAACTATAGTTATGTACCTATAATATACACTCCTGAACAAAATCTTAAGACCGGGGGAAACATTCGCAAGTATTCGCATTT
>CM074967.1:4941597-4974257 GCA_037577455.1 Pangasius macronema | reverse complement strand
GATGTTTTTTGTTCTTTAAGCCCTTCTCTCGCAGATGCCATCTTATGGTTATTGGGCTGCAGTCAGCATCAGTAAGGACCTTAATTTGGGCCGAAGATCGGCCTGTGTCTTCACGGACAGCCCATCGGATCCTCCGGCTCAGTGCAGGGTGAAATTCTTTTGGGTCTACCACAGTCAAGCTCAGTCAAGTGTTATTCAGGTGACGTTTTAATCCTATTAATAATAATGCTACATCCTAGACAAGTAATTATTTTTTTTTATGTTTAGCAATTATACAATCTCTAACATTTTGATATATTTAGACAAGTAATAAAGAAGCTGGAAAATAACTAAACCAGCTGGCAGAGATGGTCTAGCAGTTTGACAGTGTTTGGGCAGCTGGTAGCTTTCCAGAGCAGAAGAATTAAGAATTAACAGAATTAAAATAATTTAGTTACAATCTAACCTGATTGACTGCACTGCAGCTTTAAAAATACCCCCAAATTAGAGGAAAACTGATTAATCTGGCAACACTGCAATCACTGCGCACGGCTCACAGGTTCCAACAGCCATTCCGCAACCACACACACACACACACACACACACACACACACAGAGTGAAGTATCCACCGCATATGGACGTAAACAAACCTAACATGCAGTGTAGTGGCCATGTTTATTTCTCCATCCATACTAGTGTACTAAGTAGTATGTCCTGTACGTCTTGCGTCACTACGTCACTACGTCACCAACGCTCACATTCTGCCTGAGTTAGCGTACGGCTGTGATTGTAGGCTAGTGCTGTTTATTTTTAACCCGAGCTGGTCACTATTGTAAGAATACAATATTTATAATACATTATTATTGTATTATTATTATAATACATAATTATTTTATTTATTTATTTATTAGTATTTTATTTTACACGCTAACACCTATACAAGAATTCGCGCTAAATAATATAATCTAAAATATAGGTCTCTGTGGCAACAAAATCCACGCGTTTCCATGGCAATGTGCACTTCCGCTCCAAGACCCTCCTCATTTTCTGGGTGGTTTTTCCATTCCCACTAACTAAATTATTCATACAAAACGCTGGTGCATCTACTAGCATTCCAAGCCTCGTGTTCTTTAATAAATTATGAGGGTGATATAGTTTTGTCTCCCTCAATATCGTTTTGAGATATATATGGCATCAATGATAACCAGTATAAAGTGCGCATGCGCACTTTTAGATAAGATGATAATTCTTTAGAATGGGGAGATTGTATATGTGTATGTGTGTGTGTGTGTGTGTGTGTGTGTGTGTCTGTGTGTGTGTGTGTGTGTGTGTTGATGGGAACCAAGGACAGGAATATTTGACAGGTTTGATCTTGTGTAGATATTTGACTGATCTCCACAAGGAACAGCCTTTATTTATTTCCTGTAGGTTACTCAGGTTAGGATTAGTTTGAGGTGTAGGCACAGCTTTCATGATCTGCATTAATAATTGTCCATGGAAAGTCCTCACAAGGATAGTAAGACAAAGTGTGTGTGTGTGTGTGTGTGTGAGAGAGAGAGAGAGCGAGAGAGAGAGAGAGGAATCATCTTACTGATGTGATGTTTGTGCATCTCTCTCCCAGCACACTAAATCAATACAATGGGGCTGTAGTTGTCTCTTCATCTTTGTTAAGGTGGTTTTGCAGATCACGGATTTCTCCTTACACTGTGCAGACTGTAATTCCAAAACTATACCCCAGTTCCTGCAAATTGGAGTCAGAATTCAGTTTTGCAAGAACCATTACCACATTAATGCAACTTTCCAAGACACTTACATACATTTGGACTATGAAATCATGATTAACATTTTATTCAGCAGAATTTCCACCCCTGGTATTTTGCAAAACCTACGAAATCCACTTTGTTTTCCTCAGAGTGTTTGCTCGTCTGCTTTTCAGATGATGCCATCTCGAGGGAATACCTTAAATCTCGGTGGTGAGGATTTGCTCGCTCCTCCTCAGTCTCCGTGGCCTGGCCATGTGAGCTGTGTGCATTAGTGATGTCCTGGGATTTGAAGGGAGAGAGCTTCCACTGACTGGAAGCCACTTTGCACAACTCAGCATCAAGATTTTGCAGATCCAAGTAGCCTGAATCAGTCAGCCATATTTAATATATATATATTTTTTACAAGGATTATGTTGGGTAATGTTTGATCAGGCTTTGGTTTATGTAATCAGTAGCTTTCTAATGGATTTTTCATGGGATTTCATAGAGAAGATAAGGTCTGTACGGGTTCTTGTTTGTGTTTGAAGTGGAAGTCTGTCATGGACTGATTCTCTTGGCTTACTCTGATTCTGGTAAGTGGCATTTACATTGCATTAAGCAGAAACATGGATAGTAAGATTATATTGTTCTCCTTGTCTTTCTGTTGCTAGGATCTAATCATAAAAAATCCTGTAGAGCCATGGTTCTTTACAGTGAAGGGGTCAGTGAAGCATAGCCAATGGGTCCACAATTTTATTTTAGAATAGTTTTAGAACAGCACCATTTATCATTCAGTTATTGTATTTAGCCTATTATTAAGTTCTTATAGCTATTTTACTCAGTTGATAACTCACTAACAAATAAAATAAAGAATGTCAACTTTCATCCAAAACGTCTTAATAAAAATGTGTTCTATGAACGAATACATTTAAATAATGAGCCTGATATTTGAATAGTAAATTAATCTATACTCAGGGTGGTACTTGGAATTGTTTTTCTTTCTACAGTTAAAGATGTCCCTGATTGCTAACTGCTTGAGAACCCTTGCTGTAGAAATATCAGGTATGAACAGATGTGTGATATAATAAATAAATATTAATAATAGTTGGAACGGTTCAAATGTAGAATTCAGTCAGATCGTATGGAAGTAGGAAATGGAAAAGGAAAATTACTTACTTTTATGATGAATTTTATTACAATTCAGTGTAAGTGCTAAATTGGGTTAGATTTAGCTACTGCATAATTCAGCTCGAGTGATCATATCAGCATGCTGGTCTGATAAGATGCGATTCAGTGAAATTAATAATTGTTTAAGCTTGAAGATTATATACTGAAAGAAATGTATTTATTATATGTTATATGCATTACATGACATTATTAATAATTTTTTGTTTTCTCCTGTTCATTTATTCAGTTTAATTTCAGTTAGCTTCATTAACTTTTTTTTTTTTTAGTTAATCTGGATTTATCAGTAATAAACCACTAAACGTTAGAGACCGGCCCTAGTGCTATTAACGACCACAAATGTTTAATCACAAATGTTAGTGACTATTTTGCATCACAAAAACTGCTAACTACTGATTTTCAAATTTGGTATAATGCAAATGCTAGCAAAATGCAAGTGACTTGGCTTTCCCCATAAAATTCACTATATGACATTTGTTGTATATAAATAATTTATCACACACACACACACACACACACACACATACATACATACACACACACACACACACACACACACACACACACACACACACACACACACATACTCCTCTCAGCTCTGTGGTGGGTTAATAAAAACACGTTGGTGTTGAACTGTCAACACACTCACTTCATGAAGAACAGAGCAGGCTGCCAAAACACGCTCTTACACGCACCCAGATCTCCTCGAGTCTCACCCCCGGGACACCGAGACACCGAGACGCCACACACACACACACACACACACACACACACACACACACACACACACACAAGCACACACACACAAGCACACGCACACAGACTACAAGTGCTTGAGGAAGCGTGCCAGCGTTTTACAGTGAAAAGTAGGTTACAAGTGTTTACACAGACACACACACACACACACACACACACACACACACACACACACACACACACACACACACACACACACATACATTCATAAAGGCTGCCATCACATTTAACTGGTTATTGACTCATCACTGCAAAGGAACAGCTGCTGTTTTATGGCCCTGTTTTGACATGAAGCGGAGGAAGTAATATCTCCTCACACACTTATGTTGGTTTGAGACTCATGATTATATTCTTGTTCTATTGATAAAATAAATAAATTACAGAGTAACACTACAGTAGCAATTTTGCTTTTTTTTTTCAAAAAGCATGGATCAAACTATGTACAAGTTTATCATTGCTTTTCTTTAACTTTATTGTTAATTCACCAGTTGAAAATTTAAATATGACAAACATATAATTATATAATTGTATTTCTCAGTTAGTTTTTACCAAAAGTAAAAATTACTTAGCAAATGTTTGTATTTTGAGAAAGCCCAAACCATGCGCACAGCAGCTTGGAGATCAAATGAATAGCAATTCTGAAATACCCTTGTACTATATTTAGAGGGTTGTTTGTTTGTTTGCTTGCTTGCTTGCCTGAATTTATTTTTACATTTGTTTGTTTTACCAAAATTCATTTTTTAGAATTTGCCAAATAGTATATTTTCTATTTTTTATTTATTATATTATTTACAGTATTTTTACATTTTTACAGTGTATTTAGAATTTTTTGCACTTTTTTTAAAGAAAAGAAAAAATATATAAATAGAAAAAAAAGTTTTTTCAATTGACGAAATACAAAATTTAGAGAGTTTTTTTCACAATTTTTTTTTTTACAACTTACTAAATACTATATTTATAGGATTTTTTCTACCATTTTTATACATATTACAAAATACTATATTTAGTTTTTTAGGTTTGTTTGTTTGTTTGTTTGTTTGTTTGTTTGTTTGTTTGTTTGTTGGTTGGTTTGTTGGTTTGTTTGTTTGGGGGGGTTCATTTTAACAATTACTGTACTTAGAAGGTTTTTAAACCATTATATTTAGATCTTGCTAATTAACATTTTTCAACTTTTGAGTTCACTTTTTCAAAAAAAGCATCCATTGAAAAGCTGTCAAAATTCATTTCTCACTCAGACTCTTTTCTCACACAACTCTCTACAAGATTGTGCAATTTTTTTTTTTACAGCTCAGTTTGCATGATCTACTTAAAAAAGTGATTACATTCATACTGTCAGAGGTTTGGATGTCAGATGGGTAGCAGGTAAGTGACAAAGTGACAAATTCTGTATTGAATCAAAATCCAAACCCTAAAAATTTCAGAGACAAAGAGAAGAGATCAACGGTGGATGGCTTGGGAGAAAGAGAGACAGTATCACTGTATGAGCAGCACCATCATCCAGTATATCTCCATGTCTCAGTGTATCACAACCATGTAACACAAATTCTGAATTGGGCCATCGTTTCATTTTGGAAGGATAACGTGTGAGGTAAGGAAGCACATGAAACAGTGCGGATTCAATCATTTGTGATTGCATGGGACAAGAAAACATTTTAACCCCTCTAACAGAGTCCTACACTGATTTACACAAACATGACAAAGGGAGAAAAGTGCATATAATTATTCATTTCAATTCCACTGAAGGATGTCATGTCTACCTCTACATTTATAACCTAATCCACTTATGGAAAAACAACATTAGCGTCAGAATCTAAAGAATTGTAAGTTTACAAAGAGAAATGAGAGTTAACTTTGATTATCAGCGTCACTGCTGCATTTAAACACGAGCCTCATCATCATCTCTTCACTCCACTGATCTCTGTTCACACTAACATCTGTGGGGAAATAATCACTGATTTATTCACTCGTTTCTGTTCTGTTGATTAAATTTCTTTCTATTAATGAGTTTATCCAGTCATTTAAATATTTTAAGTACTGTCTGCTGTTGTCTATACATAACGTGTAAGCGCGCTTCTCTATTTTGGTGATGGTCCAAGGGTGCAGGAGCATTGCAGCCTGTGAATCGATTAGGTTTATGTCTGTTTCATTACGGCACCGAGCTGTCCAACAAAGCCTGACATTCACTGTGTGAGGCAATCTCACTTAGCTAGAAAGGTTTTAAACACCTTTAGGCAGACTGACTGTTTCTACCGCGGTGTTTTTCTAAACTGTCTCCTTACACAACATGATCTTTACAGGCAGAGTGTCTTAAAATAACTATCATTATATTTAAATGTTGTTGGGTTTTTTTTTAAGTAGAGATGTCAATGTGTATTGGCAGAAACCTCCAATTTTGGTCAAAACTCGATTTTTCGTCAGCTTTGGCAGTTTTCCGGAATTCAGCCACAGCAATATCCCACAGGTTTTCCAAGACCATGATGCACATGACTCAGTCAACTCATAAATTCTGCAGTCATGCAGTCAGAATTTTTATTTCTAGCACTTCTCATTTGTATCTGCTTGTTTCTGTTGTAAACATATTGCCACAGTCAGTGCAGTAAAATTGTGATGGTGTTTGTGAGGGAAGGATTGAAAAAGGGAGGAAACAACTAACCAAACAAAGAACAACTAGAGAAAATGAACGCACAAAAATCATATTTACTACCGTAAAGATTTATATTAAAAGAAATAATGCATGTTATGGAACGTTAGTGTTTTCTCTGAGTGTTCGGGCGATATTTGCCAACACTACATTAACAATCTTACCCTTCTTTTTGTGTAAGCAGTTAGTTTCACCTCCCAGCAAGTGCCTAGACCTCTCACTTCTGCAAGTGTACATAAACACACCAAGGTCCTCCAAGGTCCTCTTCTTAGCTTCTTGAAGAAAAACAAGAAGTAACATCTGTGCCAAAGTTCCTCTAGTTTCACACCAGTGTTTGTGCTTATTGCCATTTCAAAATAGACATCTTAACCCTCAAGCATGATTGTTTGATTATAGGCATGAGAGTGATTTGTTACCTAAATATTGGTCTGCAAGTTGCAACACTTTAACAAGCTCTTACAGTCATTCATGTGTTTGTGTGATGATACCAGCTAGTGTCCAAGTGAAGTCTGTGAAACACACAGTGTCTGTGACATACAGCCATCATGTTTGTGATATTTTGTAATAAAGATGGAGATCAATATTAATATTTATCAAAGTAGCTTTATTTATTAGAGTTATCATTTAACTGGTGTAGCTAAATACTAACTGTTTAGTCAAATTCAATTGAATGGGTTTAATCTAAAACCCAGTAGCTGAATAGAACTTCAGTATAACTGCAACTGAGTAAAACTAGACTAAAAATATTTCATGTCAACATTTTAACACAGTCTATCCAGATTAGATTCTGTGGGTGAAAGTTAAATAAATTCCTTTAGTGGCTCCAATAATTAGATAATATTCTTCATATTCACAAAACATGCTAGTTAGTTTGGTTTTATTCATGACATGAAAATGTGCTGTGATCATGAGGAAACCTGTGGAAATTAGTTCATACTGAAAAGTTCTCAGTTCACTGGTTTCCTGCCAAACTCATGCCAGTAGGTGGACTGGCTACACTAAAGATGTACTGGTGTTCCATCCTGTGTGTATTCCTGCTTCACATCCAGTATAAGCCACAGATCCACTGGTTTGAACAGGATAAAGCAGATACTGAAGATGAATGAATGAATGAATGAATGAATGAATGAATGAATGAATGAATGAATGAGCTCTAGCTAATTGGCTGCAAATGTTTTGAACAGGCTTGAACTATGTTTAATATATTCATTAAGGATCCAATCCAAATCCAAATCAAATCCCAATTCCAATCCAAATCCCAAATTCAAATCCAACCCCAAATCTGAGCCTAGTCCCAGCCCCAGTTCAAGTCCCAAACCCAAGCCTAGTCCCAGTCCCAATTCAAGCCCCAAATCCAAATACAAATGCAATACAAATCCAATACAAAATCCTATCTCAATCCTATATCCAAATCAAATCCCAATCCAAATCAGAGTCCAGTCCAAGTCAATGTTCAAGTCTCAATCCCAAATCCAGCTCCAATTCCTAAACATATTACTACAAATCTGCTGTTCCTATCTGTCTCTGTTCCTAGTTTACACACTTGCCTGCTTAAATCTCAGCTGTCAGAGTCAGACTTCCTCAACTTTAAAGGCATTGTTTTCAGAGGACATATTTTCAGAGCTGATGGAGTTAAGTCGGAGACGTGACTGTGTTGTATAGGTCCTATACTGCCCCCTTGTGGACGAGCAGTGAACCAGTGACTGTGTAGGCAAATACTGTAGGAACCGTTCTCAGACTCTAGGGGTCCCGCTGCCAGTCAGTTTGCACTCCAGACAGCTTTACACACACACACACACACACACACACACACACACATCAGGTTATCCAGGAATTCAGAGTTATAGCCATTTTAAAGAGGATCTTAGTGGTTGGATATGCACTAGTCAAAGACTCCTTTAATTGCTTTGTTTTTATTTTATTTTATTTTATTTTATTTTATTTTGCTTTCAACTCATGTACAATATGTTATTCACTTGTACACATTTTTAGAAAATAAGCAGTGCTTATATCTTCTTTAGATTATTACAGTTCGTGTTCTGTGTATTTGTTGTCCTGTGTATTTACTGTCCTGTTCTGTGTACTTATTGTCCTGCATTTGTCTGACACTGTTGTGTATTTGCACTTTATGTAGTCTCGTAGTTCTGTGTTGCATCATGGTCCTGAAGAACAACATTTCGTTCCAGTGTATAAATGCTATATAGTACTTGAGGTACTACAAGTAGTTTAGGGCTTTTAACTTGCTACTGTGGTTCTACTTGTAGCTCTCATCCCAGAGAAACACTGTTGAATTGTATTTGGATAGTTATGCCTGCCAACAGGTTCTACTTGAAACCTCCTCTGATGAGGAAACTCTCCGTTATAGAGTTTAGGAGTTCCACCAATGGGACACACCAACGTGGAGCTTCACGTGGGAATACTGGGCATGAGGCAGGGATAAACCCTGGATGGGATGCCCATCCACTGCAGGGCCCCATTCACACAAATAGTCACAACTAGAGTAATTTTAAAATAGCCAGTTTACATTATCCCCCATTAGCATGGGTTTGGGAGGTCGAAGGAAACCGGAGAACCCAGAGAGAACCTGAGGAGAACTTCCAGAGAAACAGACAGGCATTAACCCAAGCTCAGGATCAAACAGGGGACCCTGGAGCTATGAGGTGCTGATCATCCTTTCAACACACTCAGTACTGTTTGGTTTTATGGTATACAATTGTAGAAGAGAAATGATTTGTAATTCCACTATCCAGTGTCACCCAGAAGAGGACAGGTTCCCTTTTCAGTCTGGTTCTTCTTAAGGTTTCTGCCTCATATCATCACAGGGAGTTGATGTGAAGTGAATTAAACTGAAATTGGGAATTGAAGTGGAAGAAACACAGTAGCAAAGGATGAGAAGCTCCTGGGGGCGTAAAGTTCCTTCTGGAGTCTCTAAACTTTTGCAAATGTGCACCAACATGCAATGATGCTCCTGGCCACCAGGGGGTGTCGTTCACATTATTACAATAGGGCTACTTAAAACTCTAATCCAGTCTGCAAATATATACAGTAATTAAAAAAAATAGCACGATATTCTAACGTCATCTTCTGCTCATTTGCTTCTATGAAGGATTTATGATGTAATGATATATTTTACACAGCAGGACACCAGCAGCCTAATAATGTAGTCTAAAACAAACAGAGCTGCTGTTAGTGTGGTGCTGGTGTCCTTGGCTTACACTTGTGTGACACATTAAGACATTTTATAAACAATTAGATACAGGTCACGTACAAAATGTACATTTTATGAAAAATTATCTTTTTATCCATAATCTGTGACAACACCTAGACTAAACGCCCTACTTTAATAAGAACAAACCCATAACAACAAAGTGTGTTTCAGAGAATGATGTTAAGTAAGCATTAAATAAATTATTAATTCAACTCAACATGCATGTGTAGGATTAATCTTGTGTGTGTGTGTGTGTGTGTGTGTGTGTGTGTGTGTGTGTGTGCGTGCTGTAAACGCCTGAAAGAATGCAACACTGGTGGAGAAGTCGGTTTTTCTCCACCCGTTTGCATTTGCCCAACCCCCACATAGCACAAGTAACCGCCCTTCTTCATTCCCTTCAACCGAACATGATAACACCCCCTAAAGGCACGCATTAGCGCTATGCTTCATGGGAGTTGTAGTCTCTTTACCACATCGCATAACTGACATTCTAGAAGGCTTGAACTACAATCCCCATGGTAACGCGCGTCTTCCGACGGTTAACGTCCAATCTGAATATGTGGGCGGGGAGCATCCGCCCACAAAAGCAACAAAATACAATTGTGCTTGAGGGAAAAAACAAGACATATTTGTAACATTGAAAGAAAAAGAAGGGTTACAGTGATATAGGGTATAAATATTATAAATATTAGAGTAAGTATATGAAAAGGGGGAAAACAGAAACAAGGAAATGAGAGGAGAGGTTGAATATTTTTCGGGTTTGATATTTAAATAAGAGTGGGAGGAGCTTCGGGGAGACACACACATAGAGCGTTAAGTTGGATTTGGATTTGGATGCGTTTCGGTGGAAATCCGTTTTATTCTCAGCAAAATCACAAGCAGGAGGAATAGAAACATTGAAGGTAAAGAGCGTTTTTTTCATTCTGGCCGGCTGGGGTGATTTTAGCGGGGTGGAATTGTAGTGGCCGCGGTTGGTACCGCCCTTCCTGGCGGGTGGGTCTGCTCGCCTCGCCTCGGCTCTCCGGTGGATGTGCGGCGCAGCGCAGCAGCAGCAGCCATTCGTGGGGAAAAATAGGCCGTCCTTCTCCGGGCCTTCTGCCTGCCTCTGCCTCCACAGCGTCCGGCCTTTTTTTTCGTTAACAACTCCTCTCCGGTTTTATTAATGCGGGATGAGTGGTGCGTACCCTCCCTCCCATATTATCGTCTCCACCCCTCTGTCTTTCCCTCTCTGTGTGTCCACACATCGGCAACCTGTCGCCTCCTTTCCCCTTCTCCCTTCCGTGGCTTGCTTTGTTTGGCTTTTGGTTTGGTTTTGTTTCTCTTATATGTATATTGATCATGCCCTTGTAAGGCTGCATTTTATTTCTCCTATTGCACTTGCATTGTGCACTCAGTGATCAGTGTCCTGTAATGTCTCCAGTGCTCAACTTTGAGTTATTCATTTAACCTCATTTTAAAATTTCATTTTAATGTCGCATGTAAATCTAGATTAAGGTTTTGTTTTGCTTATTTTTTTCCCCCGTGAACTACTTAGACTTATATGAAGCCAGGCCCAATCCCAAACGCATCACTATTGAACACATAGTGCACTATGCAGGCAGTGTGAATCTGTACTGTAGCGACCGCTTAGCAAGGGAACAGTGAGCGGTTTGGGATTCAGCCCTAAGGGAGCTAAGCTAATAACACATACTCTGATGTCTTTTTTTAAAAAAAGGAAAATCCTAATGTTTTTGCAGATCAGAAGAAAGAAGTCATGGCGACAGACGGGGGGAAATCAGGTGGAGGTGAAAAGGGCAATAAAGGAAAAACATCATCCCAGGTATTACATTTTAGAGTGTTAAAAGTTTGTCCTGTCAAAGTGTACTAGTGCACACACACTTCCTGATCACACTGCGCACTTCCGCACTACACAGCATGCACCAGAGTCATCTGAGGTTACTTACTACCTAGTGCGGAAGTATGAGTTTTGGGTATTACTCAGCCCTAGCTTTAGCCTCCTTCATACCCTCCTGCCCCAGAGACCTTCTCTAATGTGTTTGTCTTTAATCAAGATTACTGTACTGTCTACACAACACTGCGTTTGTGTACTTTAAGTTGTTAAGACACATGACACATAACAGGAGTTTACATCCTTTTCTTGTGGTGTTTGTACCCCGGTATCCTTCAGTAGGGTTGTCAAGATACTGTAATAAAGTAGAACATCACACAAACAAAAAAATATATATTTTGACATATTATTTAGTATGAAAGTATGCGTTTTCGGAGCTTCAGCCAGCTTTAGCCGTCTTCGTCACCTTCGTAACCCCGCAAGCTGAGACATTATTGTTACTTCACATTAGCCATGCAGGGAATAAAACACTTGTGGTCGTGCTGTTATAGCAAATAAATCCACGCCAGCGTGCTGTGACTGTAACAAAGCTGATTAGTTTCACCAAACAGCACATCCTGAAGTGTTTTATTCCTCTTATACCACAGCAGTTTGCCGAGGATCACAATTTTTATTTATTTAAAAAAAAAATTTGTTTGTTTTTACGTTTAATGAAAACTTTTTAATTATCCTGTGTTTTGACAGCGGATTGAAATACTGTCAGAGCTGCTGTTATAGTAAATTAATCAACATCTTCTGACCAATCAGAATCGAGAATTCAACAGCGCTGTGGTATAAATGCAGATGTTTTATATGATATAGTGTTAGTTAAAATAGTTAAATAGTTATATAGTTAAAATGTGGAGTTATTTCCTTTATAGGAATATAAGAATCAGTCAGCGTTGCTATGATTACATCCCAAACGTAAGGATGGAGAATATATATTTATGTATGATAGTATGACAAAATGCTAAGTAATCTGTGGTGATTGATATAGCATGTGATATGAAATTATGCATTTTTATAATTTAACTACTTCACCCAGCTTTAGCTTCAGGAACCTCTGTGACCCTGCTCGATAACTCACTATCTAATATAATGTTTGTCTCAAGCCTTTTCATTTTAATATAGACATTTTATAATATGGTACTTTTTTTTTTTAATTAGGCATTTAGGTGCAGGTAAAACCTGGGAAAATATAGGATTTCAAGGCACAGATTATTAATTAATAATTAATATAGAATTATAGACGTCCTCTTGGTCTTTAGGAATTTCCAGGGTGTCTGTGTGCAAGTTGTAATTTGTCTGAAATTACCTTTCATAAATTAACGTCTTTTAGTATTACGTTGTCCTGAAATTAGACTAGAACTTAGGCGAGTGAGTTAAAGTGGGTTAACTAGTGTTAGTGTTAGTGCTGTGGACGTGTTGATCAGCAAGTACTCTCACGATGGAAAAACCTTTGCCTTTAAATTCAGTTTTAGTGTGAATTCTATGGAAAATGTATAGTTTTTGCTGTAAAATGCACAAAGACAAAATTTTTCTATATATTTTTTTATATTTGATATTTCATTACTGCAGTTCAAGGGCTTTAATCCTGTTTAAAGCAGCACTGACAGAGAAAGTGTGTTCATTTTAAATGTGTTATACCTGCATTTTTATTCTCTTTATTCTCTTATTTTGCACTAATGCAGCCTCCTGAATGCATAATCACCTTTTCTTTTTCAAGATACAGAGTAACCTTTTAGAAAACGAGCAACAAAATCGATTTCACGCAAAACTCTTAATACGAGTCAAAGGACCCACCGATTACGACGTCTTCCTGAGTCTAATGACACGTGTATAGTTTTTTTTCTATCGGTTTTGTGTCAGTATTGCAGCGACCCAGTTTGCAGGCAGTGTGCTTGTAAGAAATGGAGAAATTGTGGTTCACACACCCACCCACTCTTCCTGTAATCCCGCCCACGTCTTCTGACACTCAGTGCTTTCTTTTTGTTCTCTTTTTTTTCTTTTTGCATGTGTGTGTATGTGTGTATGTGAGCAGGATGCACAGCCATCTCCTCTCGCTCTGCTTGCAGCCACATGCAGTAAAATAGGCGGCGTGGGCGGGGAGGGGCAGGCCGGCGTGCAGCAGCAGATCATCATCGACCCCAGCCAGGGGTTAGTGCAGCTCCAGAACGCTCCTCAGCAGCTGGAGCTTCTCCCGGCTCAGTTCACAGGAAATGGCTGGCAGATCATCGCCGCTTCGCCTGCCACGGCTACTACAACTGTATCCAAGGACAACACCCAGGCTCCTGGCTTGGCCGCCATTGCAACCGGGACCAGCGTGGTCCCTGTCGAAGCCACGCCTGGGCGAAAGGTTAAATCGGCCGGTGTGAACAATGCCTCAGTCGCACAACAACAGCAGCAGCAATTTCAGATCATCCAGGTCCAAAACATGCCTAATTCCACAGGAGGGATTCAGTATCAGGTGATCCCACACTTACAGACCGCCGACGGGCAGCAGATCCAGATAAACCCCAGCAACCCGACCACTTTAAGCGTCCAGCCTGACCAGATTCAGCTCATTAACGCCGCTAACAACCAAGCCATCCTGGCCACGCCTCCAAGAGCCACGTCAGCCAGTGTAGTTTCCCAGAATGTCACAAATCAGGCCATCCCTGTGCAGATTCGCCCCTCGTTTCCGCTCCAGCTGCAGACCATTCAGGGCACGCAAGCTCCCGTGGTCACTACAATACCTATAAATATTGGCGGTGTCACTTTGGCTCTGCCCGTCATCAACAATGTAGCTGCAGGAGGAGGATCGGTGCAGCTGCTGCAGTCAAACGACGTGAACATAGCGAACGGCAGCCAGTTGATCACGACCAGCGTGGAATCTACATCCGGGACCACCAGCTTGACCACATCAGGGGGCGGAGACTCCATCTCTGCAGACGCTACAGCCTTAACCTCAGTGTCTATGACATCTGATGCAGGTGCAGAGGGGCAAAAAGACATACGGGCCCAGGGGGGCGATCCTGACAGCCAGAGCACGGCTCAGTCCAATGGGCTGCAATTGTCCGAGCAGCAGGCCCAGGTGCAGCAATTCCACATCGTCAGCCACCCAGTGCTGCAGCAAATCCAGATCCAGCAGCCGCAGCAGCAGGCGCAGGCACAACAACAGCCCCAGCAACTGGTCCAGGGCTCCATTCAGTTGCAACCGGCACAGACGCTGCAGCCGCTACAGCAGAATGTCCAGCTGCAGGCCTTCCAGAACCCGGCGCAGGTCTTGATCCGGGCGCCCACGCTCACACCGACTGGCCAGATCAGCTGGCAGACGGTGCAGGTCCAGAACGCAGGTATGGCTCAGCAGCTCACGCTGGCTCCGGTAGCCTCCAGTCCGAGCGGCGGTGCATTCACACAGATCGCCCCTCTCGCCATCGGAGGAACGCCCATCACCCTGAACACAGCCCAGCTGGCCTCGGGGACGGGTGTCCAGACGGTCAACATTGCAGGGCTGAGCACCGCGGGGGTCCAGGTGCAGGGCGTCCCACTCACCATCGCCGGGGTGCAGGGTAAGTGAGTCCGCCCATGTACGTTTAGCTCAGTCTTAAGCTTTGTACTCTTCGGGCTAACGCAATAGACCTGAGTAATGACGGCTTATTTATACCATATTGTCAGTATACAGCTAAAATTTGTAGACGTTACGTAAAATCGTTGTTTACAAAGGTCTGACGCAAGTCATTATTTAATACTTAACCATTAATGATTAGATTATGGTTGTGAACAGTTTCTTCTGAAATGTTATTGGCTCTGCTACAGAATTTCTTCCAGTATTTCCTCTGCTGAAATACTTGAAATACTTTACCCATGGTCCACCACTCCTGTAGTACTGTATAATAACTTACATTACAGTTATGAAATTATAACCGAGATTATGAAATTTCATCAGCATTTATTTTTGTAGTTGACACTCATTTACTTAACAAGCAAAAAATAATAAAAAGAGAGGATATAATGTATAAGCTTATTGGCTTGTATTTTTGGGTAAAATACACTGCACTAGTGAAGCCGTTGGCAGCAGCGGCAGCACGGCTTCCTGTTTATTTGCACCATACGGCGCTGCTGAGCGAGACACTCTTCACTTGGTCCAGTGATTATAATTTTAAACAAAAACTGTTAAGCCATGTTTTTAATTACCTAAATAAGCAGACTGATTTATTTCACTTGCACCTCGCTTAGATTATAACAAGTCAGGAGTGATAGGACCGGACATGAAAGAAGAGGTGTCAAGTTCAGCTGAACCTTAATGCAAGTTATGTTCAATCCTGAGCTTGAACTGCTGTCTGTATGGAGTTACATGTTCTCCTTGTATCCGTGTGGGTTTTATCTGGGTTCTCCAGTTTCCTCCCACCACCCAAAAGCATGCCTAAAGGTGGATGTGAGTGAGTGTGTGTATTTAATGAATAACAATTAAATAAAATCAATATCGATTACACTAACCAAATAACTAACATTGAGTGTATAAATACTGCTGTGCTGCATGTTTAAACCAAAAATACTGATCTGGATTAAAATGTGATTAATTTCATCAATTCTCGGCATCACTTGTGCAAAAAAGAAAGTCCATAAAGTAACAGTTAAGCATTTATATCTTTATAAATATATTATTAATAGTAGTGTTAGTAAATGCATTCATTCAAAAGCAATGAGGAAAAAAAGGTGCAAAACCACACGCTCATTAAAACCGCCCATGGCATGTGTGGAAGACGTGTCATGCATCAGGTTTATGTGCCGTGAGATCAGGATTACGACTCTAATTTAACTAGATTGCAACAAATATACAGTTTTATTCACAATTATTGTTGTTGTGTTATTGTGTATCGTTGCACACTGCAGACTAGGAGCGAGCGATATGACAAAGATACCATTTTTGACATGATCTAGGCTTTAGGTTTAAGTTTCAGTACTTTACCATGAGATCAGTTGCATGTTGCAGTTTGTAATTTATTTCAAATAAGCTAATAGAAGATATTATGACACCCGCAATATCCAAGAAAGTGTATTATGATATGATTCATTATTATATCGGTATTATATAATCATATCAACCAGCCCTACTGATTTTGTGATATTCATGATTAAAAACTCTGGAATTCTGTTCAGTTTGTAATGAAAAGTGACTTTGGCAGACTCACTTTAGCCCTGAAATGCACTCAGCGCATAAAAAGCCAAACTGAAGCATTATTTGAGAGCAAGCTTTGGTTTGACATCGCCCGCGGTTCTGCTGTAAGCACTTGCAGATGTCAGTTTGCTGACTCTCTGCTCTCTGGTGTGTGTGTGTGTGTGTGTGTGTGTGTGTGTGTGTGTGTGTGTGTTTCACTGAAACAGTAAAAAAAAAAATGACAGTTAAAACTGGAATCATAGCTGTAATAGGAGTAAATGTGTGGACAGTCCACAAATAAATTGTCCTGTTCCTGTTGAAAGAATTTTGTACTTTATTTTGGATTACAAAACAGCTCTATTTTTTAAAAAATATTATAATCAGTTAGAATAGATGTAGATTTTGATTCCTAACGAACGGGCCAGAGGAGACAGTGAGGAAGAACAACTTCCTGAGACAACAAGAGGAAGAAACCTTGAGAGAAACCAGACTGGAAAGGGAACCCATCCTCTTCTGGATAGCGGGATTGTAAATCAGTGTACATGTGGAGAAGAGTGAAAACTAACAGCACTAAGTGTGTTTACGGGATGTTCGGTACGAGTAGATGTGTGTGTGATGAACACAGGGCAGTCTTTATGATTTACATCAGCAGTTCCAAGGTACAGATCTACAGAATCCTCGTGAGATAGTTCACTGAAGCAAGGGTAGGTCTTGGTTATAAACTGTTTTTTAGGAAGTGCTAGGCTTTATGTTATCTCTGTGGGAGTATCCACTGCAGCAGAAGACTCCTGAGTAGACTCCTGAAATGTCAGACATGTTCTCGGTTGTTCGGTCTTGTCGTAAAATTCGTAACATTCTTGTCAGAACGTGCACAACTAAGAAATCTGTGTTTTTGTTCCGCAGGCCAGCAGCAGGGTCAGGAGGGGGTTAAAGTCCAGCCCAGCCCGGTGACCGTCACCGTGGGGAACTTGACCAACGCCAGTCTGAACGCAGTGAGTCCGGACCAGCTGGGTCAGGCACAGAGTCCATCAGAGCAGGAGGGGCAGCCAAGCAAGAGGCTGCGCAGGGTGGCCTGCTCCTGCCCCAACTGCAGAGACGGAGAGGGCAGGTGAGAGCCGCACTCACCACCAGGCTAGAAAGGATGAGGTTTTTTTTAACACCTGTTGATTCAAAACTAGTTAAATGAGACATTTCGTAATGATCTAGACTGAGAGTAGTGAAAACTCGAAGTAATCAGAAAACACTTCAAGGAGTGAAAGAGTGCAGTGAGAAAGAGAGGGATGTGAAAAATAGTTTCCGTGTTCACACCACCTCGCTGCTGCTGTGACATGGCACTTTATGGGAGAAAGCATTTTTGTAAATAAGTGTCTTTACAAATGACTCCAGTTGTAAAAAGGGAATATTAACCAATGTTTGTTGTTAAAATCCTGATACCACAGCGCTGTCGGTTTTCTCGATTCTGATTGGTCAGACAGTGCTGATTAAATTTGTATAACGGCAGCTCTGACAGGTTTATATTAATGCGCTCACCTTAATACTCTAATACAATCATGTCTTTATTAGCAACTCGTCCACAGGCAGGCGCTGCACGTAAACGGATTAAAAACGATCTAGAGTCTGTAAAATGCAATAATGTTTATTTAACATTTATGNTGCAGTGACAGCACTTTGTAACTGTCAGGGGTAAAGTCATCTGTCACAAGACACCATTCAAGATGGAGGGCTTTGCACTTTCTCAGTCATGTGACAAGTTTTTTGACTTCATAAACGTCAGGCAAGCGGGGGGAAAAGACAGGCTGGTGAGGGAACGACTGCTTATAACTGCTGTAACATTAGTTATAACAGGACCTAACGTGTTCCACGGATGTTCCACAGCATTAAATATTACAAGAAATGGAAGAACAGTAAGATGTCGCTCTTTTATAAATTAAAAAAAATCATAATCATTGGCAAATTGCTGAAAAAAAAACACTTCAGGACATCCTGATATTGGATAATAATCAAGTCTGAGGTGGTTACAGATACTCTGCTTTGTGCCGGGCCACATCACACCAACCTGTTGTTGATTGTTTTCCTGTAACAGCACACCCCTAAGTGTTCTTTTGTTACATAATGTGGTGGTTACTGAGTTACATGGCTTCAGTCTAGGAAGTGTTTTCTGTTTGATACGTTCTGATATAGAAGCTTACACCTCATAAGAAATCATCAGTGANACACACACACACACACACACACACACACACACACACACACACACACACACACACACCACTCCACCCTCCATTGGTGACAAACCATTTACATTCACATTTACATTTCTTTGTTTAGTTCAGTCTTTTATCCAAAACACAGCTAAGAGAGGAAACAACACAACTGTAGCTTGTTTTTCCACATTTCTCCTCAATCCTCCCCTCATCACGGGCCTTGTTAAATGTACATTACCAGCCTCACCTGCTTGCAGAAGTGTTTTCTTTCTTCGCATTTGTACCATTTTCTGTTATTTTACAGTAACAGTGCTATTATTATTATTAGTTATGAAATAATACACAGAGAATCATGCAAAAAGTGTTAACAGTACTCTTAACAGTACTCTTCTTGAATGCTCGGCATTCTTGTCATTTTCCGGACCAAGCCAGAAGGCTTTTCTTAAACTTTTCAAACAGACAGAGCTCCTTTCTGCTTGGCATAAGTTCTTGCCTGAGGGGGAAAAAATGTAAATGATTTCAGAATTAAATATATGCATGGGAGTTAACCTGACTAATGCCCTAATATTGTCTCCAAACCAAACCTTTTTACTGGTAGCATACATCATCTTGAACAAAGCTCGCCTGACGGAAATGCCTGCTCACAGAGGGGAAAGACGCTGAATGTGACACAGTTGTGGTTACTTTCACTTTGACCTGTGAATAGAAAACAAAAGAGGGAGTATTTTTGCATTTCTGTTTAGATAAACGGATCGTGTAATGATAAAAAAATCACAATGTAGATTGTTCTACGAGTCACCATTTAATAGTTAATATTCGTAAGTAATATATATGTCATAATTTTCTATTTGTTTGGTGGTTTCCTTTTCTGGAATATGAGTATTTGATTATTGCATTCAACTGATATGCACCGGACATGATGGATAAAGTAAGCTTACGCACTCAGCTGGTTGTTTATAAATCCAAACCGTTCTGCAGATTGCATTAAATATCAGTTCAGCCACTACTTCCCATCATTCATGCTGTTATCATGGACGCCCCACTGGACGTTCACTGCTGTCGCATGGCTCGCATTTGCATATTAGCGCATGATTGGCACTTCGGTTTTATGATACATAAACACTTGCATGTCACACATTCAGATTTTCTAGGGAGATTTTCAGCCCCCGGTTAGCTAAATGAATGCAGGAAAAATCTCTGCGGTGAAATGTTCACACTTCGACCAGTTTACGGTGGACTCTGATTATTTCATGAGAAAATTTAAGACTGAATTGTAACTCATGTAATAGTTTTGGAGTAAACCTGTTGACGTTCCGACAGGAACAACAACGACCCGTCGAAAAAGAAGCAGCACGTGTGTCACATGGAGGGCTGCGGGAAAGTCTACGGCAAGACGTCCCACCTGCGAGCTCACCTGCGCTGGCACACCGGGGAGAGGCCCTTCGTCTGCAACTGGATCTTCTGTGGAAAACGCTTCACGAGGAGCGACGAGCTTCAGCGGCACCGCAGGACACACACGGGTACGCCGCACACACGCCAACGTAGAAATACACTTACGTGTAAGCTGCAGATGAATTCTACCCTCTGATCAGTCGGGAGATGTCGGTTAATATTTAAGTAAGAGGCTCAACGGAAAAGCGTTCAGCCTGTGAGCGCGAGATTGCGAGTTCGAACCCTGATCATGCCACGCCCATCCGTGACCGGGAGACAAGACTGCAGAAGAGAGGGCATACTCTCTCTCTCTCTCTCTCTCTCTCTCCTGTTCATCACAGTGAATATAACCAATTACAGGCATCTGTGAGCTCATGTATGAGGAAGAGGGTGGATAGCACTTTCCTTCGTGTGTGTTACTCTGCCCTGTGACACAGCATGAGCAGCAGTTCTAAAAGATGTTAGCTTAGCTTAACTTCTTAACTTAACTTCACATGTCTCCGAGTAAGCACGTGAAAAAAAATAACAGTTCATACTTGGAATAGTATTAAGTGAAGTGAAGTGAAGTGAAGTGAAGTGAAGTGACTTTGTGGCCAAGTGTGGTGACCCATACTCGGAATTTGTNACTCGAACCCACGACCTTCAGGTTCACCTTCAGGTTACAAGTCCGACTCTCAGACCATTAGGCCACGACTGCCCCCACTGCCCGTATTACGCATGCTTCTTAATATTAATAAGCATATTGTCTGTACATCTTGATCTTTGTATCAGCCCTTGCAAGGAAAAATATTAAGAAATCCCATTGTGCTTTTCAGGCGAGAAGAGATTCGAGTGTCCGGAATGTTCCAAGAGATTCATGAGGAGCGACCACCTGTCGAAGCACATCAAAACCCACCAGGGCAAGAAAGGAGGCGCTGCGCTGGCAATCCTCACCACCGACGACATGGAGGACGAGGTAGATGAGGCGCTGGGCTCGCCGAGGATCGTCACCGTCGCCTCCATCTCGCAGGATTCCGACCCGGCCACGCCCACGACGTCTAACAACCTGGAGGAGGAGTTCGAGTAGCTCGGGGTCCAGATCCTCCGCTCAAAGCACCATGTTCTATATCAACTTTTAGTTGTCTGTCTTTCGTTTGTTTGTAATTTCTTTCTTCGTTCTTTTGAGAATGGACAGCTCTTGGAGTGCATCAGCTTTTCAGATTTTTTCATATGAAAATGTAAAAAATGTTATAATAGAAAAGAATCTAAAGATTATGGATTTACCGTTTGGTTTTTAAGAGACGTACAGTGATGACTTGTCGGAGAGTGTTTTATTTACAGGAGCACGAGGAGGGATCTGTTGTTCCCAGTACACAAATCCACTATGAAGAGTCTTTTTTCTTTAGGATTAAATTCTGTCTCTATGCACAAAATTGTACATCTTTTCTCAAATTATGGATCGACTTATTATTGGGAGTGGGGAGTTGGTGTGTGTAAATGTAGGTTTTTAACGTAAAAAAAAACAGGTTTTCTGAATGCAGTCAGACGAGATTTGGGACTGAACAGCTCGCCATCTAAACGCCGCTCTACACCGAGTCGATCTCTTAAGCGTCATCGCGTCACCAGACGGCTGTTCAGTGCCACGCTCTTAGACATTAGAGAAACTACGTTTATGCAGATCTCGAGCAAACCTAGGAAAGAAAGAAAGAAGGAAGGAAGGAAGGAAGACGAGAGGACAAGACAGAACCTGACACAGTGAAAAGCGTCCTAAAAAGCACAAATTGAAAAAACTGATAGATTTATATTTAAAAAAAAAGAGAGAGAGAGAGAGAGATGATACATTCCTATATGAATAGAGGGATGATGTAGGGAGGCGGGGAAAAAAAAAAACCACGAGAGGCAAATTTGGCTTCCTGATACTTGCTATGTTAAATGAAAGCAATACTATAAAGACAATCCTTGTGAAACCATGTTTACATTAAATAGGAGGCAGAATAGATTTTCTTTAAGAAGTGAAAAAGGAAACCACAGCAAACAGCCTAAAGGTCTTTTTGCATCTCAAAAGTCATATGAACTGTCCTACAATGCCTTAACACGGAGTGACGAGCGAGAGGCTCACGTCGGGGGAACTGGGAGGGGGGGGAGGGGGTGTTCGGTGGGGGTGAAGGAGAAGCGGGTCTTTCGAGGAAGGGACGATGATTTCATGTACAGTTGCACACAGCTGACCACACGCTTCTTTTCTATGCTAGTAAACACTGTGGCCAGTAAGGAGACATCATTTTTAAATCTCTGTTCGATTTCCGAGTGACACGTGTTCCGCGCTCCTCAGCTAATTCCTCCTCTCGTTAGATTAACACCACCTTCGTCGTCATCATCATAGTGTCAGTGCCATTAAAGATGTCCGCTTCCTGAATCATTGTAGATCTGCGGCCACCTGATTGGCCAGTCAGGCTCTCGTAGCTCAGTTTGATGTTCTAAAATGTGTCTGGTGGCGTTTTTTTCCCCCTTTTTTTTTTTATTTGTGGAAATTGAATTTGTGAATTTTTTGATGTGTTTTTTTTTTTCTTCTTCTTCTTATGTCCTTCTACCTTCCTTTCCCTGGTTCTATCTGTTACCAGAGACTGTCTAATATCCCTAATTTATTATTTATCCTTATTTCAATATTTGCCCTTTTCAAGTTGCTGATGTGTATCGTACGCAGTTGAGTCAGAGATTATGTGCAGCATGTTTTTTTTTTGGTTTTTTTTGTTTTTTTCGGTATAAGCAATGATTTCTTTCTACTTGTGGTCCTTTTTATAAACCTAAACATAGCTTTTTAATTTATACAAATTCTTCTCTCACACCATAACATATTTCAGAAGACAAAAAAAAAAAGATGGAAAAAAATTAAGATGAGTGGTTGATACCAAACTATTTAGATGTTTTTGGTAATATTTTGTGTGATGACTGATTTTTTTCTTTAATATTTTCTAGTGGCATCTCATTTGTAAATCTTTTTCTAAGATGTTTCTTTGTGTTCATGACATTTAATATTTTTTTTTTTTGCCAGGTTAGCCTGAAAGGCTCCAGTTTATTGATATTTTTAAAAAAATAACTTTGTACAAATGTGTTATGTTAATGGATAAAAAAAAAAAGAAAGAAAAAGAGAAAGATCTTTGCCTGCATAACACTTGAAATTAAAAGTGAATAAATCGGTCTTAATTATACCGCGTATGATTGTTACCATATTTGGAAAACGTAAAGTGTTTTCTTTAATTCATCTGTGTGTATATTGTACGTGTAACGTTTCTGATCATCACACACAAGAACTTGAACACGGTTCCTTGGACTGAGGGGAAAAAAACACAAACGCTTCCTTATCATGGAAATTTAAGGGCAGTTGTTCTATTTAACACAAACTGCACTCGCTACACTTTAACACAGAAAACAGCATTTATGGTTTTTAACTCCTTGTAATGTCAATACAAGAGGCACCTAAAAAATCTTTGCTTTTATAAATGCGACCAAATGCGAATAAAATTCACTCAATTAAAAAAAATAATAATAATTAATTCACTGAAGCAGAAAGGACCGAGTTGGTTTGTGCCAATTTTCTGAAGTTGAATTCACAATTGTCAGACTTGTGAGAAAGTAGAGAAGAAGTGTTAGAGACTGTGGTCTTTTTAGTCAGTAAAAATTTGAGAAGATGCTAATTATTATTAAGGACGACTCACACCAGACTTTTTGTTGGAGCACGTCTGAAAAACGTTAGCTGTCTGGTCCTCCAACACACTTTAGGGATTTTGTTCTTTTTTGCTTTTCTTTTCTTTTCTTTTTTTCCTCTGTGCCTGCTAGAATTTTTTGTAACAATTAAGGTCTTGGGATGAGACAAACATGAGGCACAGACTTACCAAAGCTGTTTTTACTTTTATTCAACTTTTCAATGGTTTTACTGTAAGACATAAACATAATGTTTCCCACTAAAAAAAAGTAGTCTCATCTCTGAAGCAATGAATTAATGACACTTAATGAATTATAGACACTTAATGCGTGCACATGTTTCAATGAAAAATTCTTGAAATGGTTCTACAAAAATACAGGGTGTCTGAAGATTATTTTTTACATCTTTGATCCTTTTTTTTTCAGTATGAGCTGTCGTTACTTGCAATAGCAAATATGATTCTTGGCTTGAGATCTTCGACGTCTGGCACCTGAGTGATCTACACATAAAATTTGACGAATCCCCAAAGAATGAACTCGCAGGGTGTGATGTCGGGCGATCTAGGCCAAACCTCCACCTGAGAATGCCAACTCAAATGAAGATGAGAAAACTTGGTATTCAGAAGAAAAAAATGTAATTTGCTTTTAAAAACAATGAGATAATCTCAGTATTTCTCCACCTGCCAGTTGATTTTTTATACAGGATAAAAGTTGTAAGGATAATTTTGAAATCATTCTCTCTATTACTTTTTCCTGTATTCCATTTTAGTGACTGAGTTCAACAACTGCCCTTAGATGTCCATTATAAGTCGAGTAAACTGGTGTTCAAGTAACCATGGTGAAATTCTTATCTTCGGTAATCTCACATACACTACAGATACACAACAGACAGAGATTAGACTTTCTCATTGCATTTCACTGCGCCGATGTTTCACACGTAAGCACGTCGGCGCTCGTGCGGAAGCTGTGTTGCGTGCTGGCTCTGATAAAGCTGATTAACCTGCAGACTTTGACCTTGTGTTCCACAGTACAAACCTCAGCAGAGGCCAGTGTGTGCTCACAACATTCAGAGTCATTTTTCCCGTGTTCAAGCTTCATTTTGTTTTACCGTATAAACCTAAATCTTACTGTTACACTTTCTTAACCCATAACTTTGCAGGATCAGATGGGTGTTAAAGAAGCTTGCTGGTGGAGTGTCAGGTTGAAGTGCCATCTTCTGGCTGCAAACAGCAGAGATTTAGCACACAACACTGACCTCACTGCTTTACACACACAAAGACACCATTCACTTAGTGCATGTATTTCTATATTGTGTACCAGATGCATAAAACAGGGTTTCACAAACCTTTTGCAGCTTTTTGACATTTCAGTGTAAGAAAATAAACACAAGGCACCCCTGATGAAAATATTACACCAATTCAGATTTAAAATATTAGGGATATAATAGGCACCACACCCTTGTTTTTCCCCTTTACTCATATTAGTATATAACTTTAAATCTGTTAAAAGTACACATGAAAACAAAGTTATTTGTATTACAAGTTTCTTTTATAAACTAAATATAATATGCCAATGAGGAAATAGATTGTTAAATATGTGCATTTTTAGTAAGTGTGTGCTTTACTATGGTTAGACACTCACATAACGGTTTATTCTTATTTTTAACAGCATGTAAGGAGTAAAACATGATGAGGTGTGCTGTTATAGGAAAATAATCAATGATCAATGGGGTGGTGTAATTTAGTCTGGAAGCAGAGCAGGAGCACTGTTACTACCCTCTTTTTAATTTATTAAAGAACGACTCGTTGCACATTTCTGATCAGCTTATTGTTAAATTTAAATTAGTTCCATTTATAAAGTCACTCATGCTATAACACCTATAAACATTTATTTCCTCCCCAGCCTCTCTTTTTATTTTCTCATGAAGTGAATAGGACAATAAATGCAGCCTGTCATGTTACCCAGAAACCACACAACCCAAAGCCCTTCCTGTTATGAAGATTTTCCTGTTACAGCTTCACCTCTGGTTGTTATAAAGCACTGACACTGGAGACTCCTTCCAAAATTCCAGAATAAACACCTCACAGAAAACCGCACCATATCAACGATTACAGGTTTTAAAAAAAATCTGTAGGTGGTTTGTTTTAAGTGCATTAATATAAACCTGTGATTTGTCTTGTAGCCAGAACTATTGCAAAGCTGCTGATATAGAAAATTAACCAACACCTTCTGACCAATCAGAACCAAGAATTATTTCAACAGATAAACACAGATCAGGTATTTGTTTGCATTCATGCTCTGTGAGTGTGTGTGAGTGTGTGTGTGTGTGAGAGAGTGTGAGAGAGAGAGCACTGTGGTGCAACAGGACTCAGGTGTGCCATGTTAGTCATTACTCTAACTCGTCCCCAAACACCTTCCTCCATGTGTAGATCCACACCAAACCACACCCCCACCTAAACCATACCCAAGTGCTACACTGCCCAGTCTGACAATGTCTAGCTAAACTAGTGTGGGGAATTATGTTGATGTTTCCACTTCAAAGCTGAAGAAAAAAAAAAAGTACATGGAAAACAAGTAAAAAAGTAATGGCTGATAAACATAGCCTCAGTTCCTGATAAACACAGCCATGGTATTTTATAAACACAACCTTAATGTTTTACAAATACAACTTCAGTACTTTATAAATACAACCTCATTACTTTATAAACACATCAGTACCTGGTAAACACAACCTCAGTACCTTATAAATACAACCTCAATACCTTATAAATACAACCTCATTAAATTTATAAACACATCAGTACCTGGTAAACACAAGCTCAGTACCTTATAAGTACAACCTCAATACCTTATAAATACAACCCCATTACTTTATAAACACACCAGTACCTGGTAAACACAACCTCAGTACCTTATAAATACAACCTCATTACTTTATAAACACATCAGTACCTGGTAAACACAACCTCAGTACCTTATAAATACAACCTCATTACTTTATAAATACAAACTCGGTACCTGATAAACACAATGTCAATACTTTATCAAGTGCTGAGGTTGTATTTATACTCACAACCTCAGAACCAATCAGAATTATTAGGGTTTTTTTTAAGCTTTAGATTTAGAAATGAACAGTTATACTTGTAATGACTAAATAATGACTATAAAACTATAAGTCGGTTGATAGTGATCACCACAGTAATTATATTTATGTGCACTTTCAGTTTTCAGTTTTCAGAAAATTACTCACTGAGATCACCTCACACTGGCTTTTACTTTTACAAACACAGAGCTTGTGAATAGTACGATTTAAGCAAAACTGCGTTAGACATCCTGAATGTTGCTTTGTGCAAAAATGTGTGTGGCCGATTAAATAAAAAAATACATACAGTTTTGGTCAGCATGTCAAAATTAAAGAAGAAATTTTGGTTTGCTTTATCGTTTGCGTTTTGTACAAAACCTGAGAACTGAAATAGTGCTATAACCAGTTGTGTTAAGATTGTGTGGTTCTAAGAATGACGTGAGCATTGTGAGAAGTGCATCTAAGCAATTGGAGAGAAAATCTAATGCAAAACAAAAGCCTAAGCAGGATTTTTTGCATCTTCTCAACAAATTGTTTTTAATGCAGGTGTGTGTGTGAGAGAGAGAGAGAGAGAGAGAGAGAGAGAGAGAGGTTTTTTTCCTCTCAGTCTGACTGACAGCTTTAAAATCCTAATGCTCCACCATGGGAAGGAATTCATTTGGGTAAACAGCTCACAGATGTGTGTGTGTGTGTGTGTGTGTCCCCGTGTGTGTCCTGTGTTTGCAGAAGCACAGAACCAGTCTGTCTGACACCTCTCACTCATTTTCTGATGATATAATTTACACTTCGTGTTTTACACACTCTCTCTCTCTCTCTCTCTCTCTCACACACACACACACACACACACACACACAGAGAGAGACAGCTAAGCCTCTAACATATTCTCATCCATGCTCTATGAGGTTTAATCTTCTGGGCTCTGAACTTGGCCATGGGCTCCCTACAGTGAGAAACAAAACACAAACGCAGAAGGAGTCTCAATAAAGGAAAATAAATTATGTGTGTTTGTGTGTGTGTGTGTGAGAGAGACTATGTAAGTAACAGCAGCTGCTTTAAATATCATGTTATTATGTGCTGGTACAGGAGGTTAAATGAATCCAGAGGGGGATTTATAAAAATGGCAGAACTTCCTGTTGGGATTTCAAGAGTTTGAGTCCCACCATGACATTAATTTGGCAGGAGACTGTAGTTTATTCCCTCCTACTTTCACCTATGTTGGCTATTAGGAAGTGTCCAAAAACAAAAATGTGTATTATCTGTAGCCTGTGCAACAATTTATCTCTTAATATATCTGTAGCCAGTACATTTGCCCTTTTATCACGTGTGTAACATATACGCGATACACGTGTTGCTTACAGTTACTCACTGTACCCTGTCCATTGCTGTATGCAGTGTGTCGGCCCTCTACACCGAGCTGCCAGTGAGCAGACGTTATACGAGTGGAGGATTATTAAAAATCATGAATCATGTAACAAATAGATTTGAATTATATCAGTAGCAGATGGGGGACACCAAATCGTCTACTAAACACCTAGATGTGAGCTTGTCTCCACAAACCCCTACTGAAGCTACTCATTAGACTCATACACCTGAGCTTTGTTGTGTGATTTTCTCTCCGTGTCTGTGTGGCCATGAGCAGAGCAGAAAGCAGCGTTTGAGCTGGAAAGCTGCAATGTTATTTGTTTTGAAAGAAGTTTTATGTTTCTGTCTGGCTACCACGCCAAGGGCATGAGCACAGTAACCCTCGGGGTCATGTTGTGCTCTCTGACCTCAGCAATGTCAAGATACACAAGTAAAAAGTCGTGGGAGGTTTTTACTTGCGGGATAAACAAAGGCCAATTTTGTTAACATGAACATTTGTATCCTTAGTAACTGTCTGGTCAACTAAATTCATTAGGAAACATTGTGGACAGGTACAATAAAAAATAATAACTGTGCAAGTGGGGTATTTAAAATTAAAAATAAATAAATAAATAAAAACCACCAGTCCAATACGCCAATTATGAACTGACATGCTGACATTATGTCCTTATGTCCACATCAGGTTTAAAGCAAATTACAGATAGATATTTGGAGTGGCGCAGATAACAGATACAGATAGTTGCACTGTTCTACACCTCAAGTGTCTACATTACTTTATTTTTTAATCCAGATTCACTCCAGAACACTCGCATTAACAGTCATGAGAAGCGTGAGCGCTTTCACAAGACTCCAAAGGTTGCAGGGTTACGTCATTTAAAAAGCATAAAGTCTGGAGGTTTACCTTTAGCACATTATCCAGGACTCAGTACGGAGCGAGGTCATGGAGAGGGCATGAGGAACAGCTGCTGAGAACTTTGAGCAGTTGCACAGTGGAATGTTAATAACATGCTACAGATCCAGTTGTGCACTTCCTTTAAAACATGATCGACCTGTTCAGTAACAGGGACACAGAACTGAAATCAGGTATTTATTTATTTAGAAAACAACTAGGATTGTACAGATTTTATAGAATGCCAAGCAGAAGAACATACGCAGTGCTGTCCTTAAACACTGGGGCAGTAAAATGGGGGGAAAAAAGTAGAAAGATGACAAAACAGGATGTGGCAGGATATGTGTGTGTATGTATGTGTAATATATATATGACACACACACACACACAAGTATTAAATCTTGGTCATACAATAGAGTTCCTGTTGAACTTCTTTTGAGCATAACTATAAAAGTTCTCTTTTTGCGATACAAACATAAAACTGGACAATTTCTAAAATCAGACTTTCACCAGTATAGACTACCATCTGTCCTGCATCTGATTAAAAATGAACATTTACTGAAACACTTTAAATCCAGTGTCGGTGTTTCGTTTCAAATGCAAAGTGCTGCAATCAAGAGCCAGCATAACACAAAATAGTTTTACATAAGTGCATCCCTTACTTACACGAAGACTGTAAGCAGAATTCAGTGTCTAAATCAGTTGTTTGGAAATGTGTCCCATCTAAAATGCTTCAAAAATGCTAATACATTTTTATTTATGTCCAGGGCAGAAAACCTGTTAATTTCTTTAAATCTTTCAGCTCTAACAGATTTCATTTATAGGAGATTTAAAACCTAGATAAATATAAACCTGTAAAGATTCTGCACAAAGTGGAACACTGCCCATTGGCCAAGGGATTTTTTAAATTTTATTATTATTATTTTATTTATTTATTTATTTTGGATAAAGTGAATAAGTGTATTAAACACACAAGCCTGACTGGCCTGGTAATGATGAGCATTTTCTGCACCTGCAAAATGTTGAATATAAAATCCAAAAATATCTATGCAAATAAAAATAAGAATAATAAAGAGCACTTGTGTGCTGCATGTCTAAAAAAAATAAAATAAAATATGCCAAAGAAGCGTTTCCTCTTCTGTAAAAGCAGAGTAAACCTGTAAGGACGTCTAAGGGCAGTTGTCATTATGCAAGACATTACCGCTTACACAAAACATGCATTTTTGTAGGACTTGTGAATTTTTCAGTCGAAGGTATTCGTAAATGAAATGATTAATCTGCATAATGTGATTTCAGATATGAGAGATACTTCAGAAGGGGTGGGGGGTGGAATTGTAGGTTTGTTACCAATATAGTCGTATGGATTTGACTGTACATGCCCACTGTATTGCTCCTGTGTCAAAGTTGGATAAAACTACACATGAACAGTAATAACAGGTTTTCGGTTTCTCTCCTCAGTGTAGGTCTTGATCAGTTTTAAGGGCAGACACCATCAGAGAGTATGAGATGACTACACCTCCTATCTCTATTCCGACTTTTTCGCTGCAGTGTTCCTTTAACCCTTTGACGTCTTACAGTAGGTTCCTGCACACGCACTGGCCTGGTTTCAGTCCAGATCCTTCTGCAGACTGCGCCCAAGAAAAAACAACAACAACAACAACAACACAACATGATCAGCTACAATAATCTGCTGCGTGTCATCACACCATAATAAGGTCAAACCATTAGGTAATACACAAGATTTTTCAAAAAGGAGGCGTAAACCTACGCAGTGGCTTCACCAGTAACGTAACTGGAATTGGATCAAGACAGGAGCTTCGACTACTTCTTTTCTTTCTTTTGGAGCTGTACTACTCTTCTTCACATGTATGGAGAGATCTATAAGGAACTGTTTGTTGTAGCCATAATATTTGGCTAAGTGAGTAAGAGCACCAGTGGCACAGCGTCCATCCCGTTTACGACACAGACTACAGTTACAGATGCCCCGACACAGAGGACACTCCCATGTCTACACACACACACACACACACACACACACACACACACACACACACACACACACACACACAGATAAGCAGACTTTAAACGACGTCACAAAGCAACATTCGGTATGCCTAACCTATTCTACTGCTGTCTGTTGTAGTAACTCCTGTTTTCTTCAGATCAAGTTCTCTGATCAGCACTAATTAAAAAAAAATTCCTACAAGCTTCCTATGATTGTTGAGCAAGATGTTAAATTATAGTTATAAGCTCCTGGAGAAGCCATTACTCCACTTTATTTCAGCTTATTCATAAACATTTTGTTTAACACCTGAAGTCAGGTTGCATTACATTACGCACAATCCTAAAGCAACAGCAGTTAGGGACATTGCTGTAACTATGGAAGTAAGGCTGAACTCTGACCTCATACTTCTTCCAAGAATGATATGACTTTAATTTTTAATATTTTCCATTGTTTATTGCAAACAGGTGTCACAAAAGTGTATCATTTTCCTACATAATCTCCATTTTGTTCAATGCAAGTGTTCCAGTCAGGAAAGAAGATCCTCAGAAGATTCCAAAAGTCAGACTGAGTGGGTACGTATACGTTCATATGTGTTTATATGCCGAGACTACAATAATGCTGATGTAAAAAGTTTGAGCAAAACAAAAGTTTAACACAATTTTTTAAATCATTTAAGGCATCCTGTCTCTACGCCTTTTTTACAGTCTTTCAATTTTTTTTACATTTTATGAGGTCAAGATTTATCTTGTGGCTGGATGGTTGCATATGAAGCTTTAAAGCGCAGTTAAATTCTCCATTTTGATTGGTCAGAAGCTGTTAAGACTCCACAACAGCAGCTCCGACAACAACGTAAAGCATGTGTGTACTAATGCGCTAATTCGAAAACGTTATTGTTTCTATAGTAACAACTTACACTGGGACTTGTATAGTAGAAGCTCCACATGAATGGATTTTAAATACGTGCAGCATTCATTGAAGGAGATTTTACAATTATCTACAAATACCTTTTTTTTTAAAATCCTTACCGGATCTAACAGAGCTGTACGGACATCCTCTCCGTAGCGGTTCCGCAAGCAGGGCCCACAGAACTGCCCTTTGACCCCCTGACAGTACGGGTTCCTGCACTCAGTCTTAGTGTCCAGAGTCTTCTGTCTGCACTGGTGACATGTGCTGCCCTACAAAATACAATAGCCTAATATCAGTCAAATATAAATATACACACATCATTAAATCAAAACACAGCTGTATGATCCGTTCCCAAAACAGCCAGATTCCTGTTAGCATAAACACCAAAGTGTCCTACAGCACAAAAACTGATTAGAGGTGAAATCAGATCTCTCAAGACTCCAGGTGACGGACAGCAGAGGATCCATCTTTTAAATATTGGTCTAGGCTGTATCCAAGTGTTCAGTGATCTTCTTCTTCTTCTTTCGGCTTTTCCCTTTAGGGGTCGCCACAGCGAATCATCACTCTCCACCTATCCCTATCTT
>CM074967.1:4923030-4941497 GCA_037577455.1 Pangasius macronema | reverse complement strand
TTGTGCTCTTTCTGGGCATGAAGCCATACTGCTGCTCACAAATCTCCACTACCTTCCTTAACCTAGCTTCCACTACTAGCTTCATTGTATGGCTCATCAGCTTTATCCCCTTATAGTTGCTGCAACTCTGTGTTCAATTGTTCAATGCTATAAGGATAGAACTGTGTGTAAAATACATTAATAGCACATTCTCGATTCTGACTGCTCAGAATGTGTTGATGATTTCTTTTTTTTAATACCATCAGTTCTGACAGTAATTCCCGCTACAAGGCAAAATCTCAGCTCATACACATTAACATACTTGTTTTGATATGTCATCATTTCTATAGTAACAGCTTATTCACAGATACATGCACAGTGGACCTTTCTGGTTTGTCTATAACACAAATGTTTGTGTCTTATGAACTACAAAAAGAGAGCGAGTGGGAAAAAAAAAGAGGCTGTTGAGAAAGCGAATGTGTATAACTACTATAACATAAGCGAGAATGAGAATTTATTTGGTTTTAAATGTGACTATCGATGGATAAAAATCACGCCGTTTGTTAAATAAGCGGTTATAGGAAAATAATCAGGTTTAAAGCAGTACCAGTGACTCCTCTTTGTGGTGGGCTACATTACTGATTATTTTCCTATAACAGCACACCCCCAAAGTGTTTTAATCCTTACATAAATAATTTATACAACAGTTAGTTCCGGTTCACTAATCTGATCTGTCGTGCGGCGTTCTAAGAGCGAGTATATATTTCCTCTAACCACACTGGAATGTTTCACTGAGTCCGTCACTCCACTCGTCTGTGTTCGCGACATAGTTCGGAACAATGACTACAGTAGAATTAGTGACATCATCAGCGGGCATGGTAAACAATAATGTTCAGGAATAAAAATTTTGACTTAAAATATGAGAAGCAGGACATGTGGCCATATTGTGTCCAAAATGTCATTCACTCAATATTCATTTCTTGTTTATAGAACTGCTGTTTAAAAGCAATATCACACTCGCAATCGTGAGGTTATACTGACATCAGCGCAGCTTTGATTACCTACAGCACTCGGCCTGTCGGCTTGGGCACGAAGCCAATCGCAGCCATGGCGATATTCAGTATAACCGCAGTCTTGTGATATTGCTTATATTATATTATATTATATTATATTATATTATATTAGAGATTGTTTATCAGATGTTCATCTAGTCCAGTAGATGAAAATAGATCAATCAAATATGTAATCCTTTGATATAATGTGTACTGCAAAAAATAAATAAATAAATAAATAAATCCTATGTGCCTTAACCACCAACTTACATTTTCTTTATCAAGAATTTTGTCTTTAGCGCGGTCGGCCACGTTGTCCAGCTCCTCCTCTGTGATGTCCTCTGGCATTCGTACAGAACTGCGCTTCCTGGATTTTCTTCTTGGGGTGTCTCTGGTCACACGCAGCCCCTCATCAATCTGTGTGGTGAAAAATATTTTTAAAAAAAATCAACAACTCGAATCCTAACATCATCCTTGGATTGCAAGTAAATACAGTATATGTTTGTTTGTTTTTTTTCTAACCTCCATCAGTTTCTTCAGGTCGAATTCTACACTCTTTCTTGGTTTCGCAGCAACAACCGGTTCTTGCTCGAGCCCGAAATGCTCGGGGGGTCTGGCTTTGCGGCTCGGGTTCCGCCTCTCACTCTGCACTTCAGACGCACGCTTCCTCGGACTCTGCTGCTTTTTTTTCTTCTGTTTTCCAGAAAGAAAAAAAAACAAGCATTAAATACAGTTGGAAACAATGGGTCAATAAATCAGATGTGTCTAATCACCAAGTCTTTCACTACAAGCCTCTCCTGCTTAGTGGTTTTCAAAAAGTTAAAGTTTTACACTGTGTATATTTTTCCAAACCACACCATTTATGACTGAACAAAATATGATCATCGTTAACAGTAGAGTCACTTAGTTTGTTAAATTATGGGCATAAAAATTTGATAGATTTATTTTTAGTTGAACTGAAAGGTATTTGTTTTTGCTAGCCTTTTCCCCAGCCCTTTATTTAAGGTGCTGCATGTTACTCAACGTTTCCATAAATAACAACATTAAAATGTAAGGATCTCAAAATAACATTTAAAAAAATAATAATAATCATGCTAATGAACCGCTGTAAATGGACGGTTGTGGCGTTCTGGCTGACAGCAGCGCGTGAATCATCGTGTGGGACCGAGAACAGACGTTACCTTCTATCATTTTCAAAAAGTGCCATTTTCAGTGGGTGCTGTTTCACTTGTGTTTCCAAGCAAGGCCAGAGTCAGCCTGTGCTAATATCACTGAAACATCTTGAACGTGACATTTAACCGGAGCATAACAGGTTTTATACCCAGTGTGCGATGGCACGCAATGCATGCACGCAGGGTTTCCATGTGATCAGGTGATTCAGACAAACCATATCCTTTACAAGGATCCAAGGACTGTACATCACAAAACATCTGAACAGTTTAAAAGCAATTCATGCAAAAAAATAAATAAATATTTTCAAAAATTTGAAAGGGTACACAAACTCTAAAACAGAAAGTAAACAGTGTCATTAAAGAGAACTGGCTATTCAAGAAAATAAAAATAATACTAAATAAATTTGGTTGAAATGAAGCATAAATGACAATTCAGTAAAAATACAGCACTTACCATGGGCGTGGTCTTTCGGGAGAGTTCAGGTAAAGAGGTCAGGTCTGCAAATAGCTTTGCGAGCTGCGAGCACACACACACACACACACACACACACACACACACACACACACACACACATTCAAAAACCATTCAGAGTATCATCTCATCTCATCTCATTCAGAATTCAAAGAGATTATTTACCATTGCTTTATTCTCCTGAATATTCTTGGCCCTTTGACTCAGTATTTGTACATCTGCTTCAGTCAGTTCGACTTCCTCCTCATCCTCCTCTTTTTCTTCTTCCTCAGAGTCATCATTAGGCGCTTTGGATCTTTTCTCAACTTTTCGGCTTTTCTGAGCCACAGGTGGATCTGCACCGCCTCCTCTCCTCTTTCTGCGTCTCTCCGCAGGCTGATTTCTGTTCGGGGAAACTCTGGATTTCTTTGGCACGGTTTTTTCTCGGGTGGAGCTTCTTCTGGCAGGAAACCTGAACGCCACACACAATCCTGAGCTCCGCCTTTTTTGTGGGGCCGAATCATCGTCGTCTGAATAAAACCCAATGTCATCACTGTCTTCCTCTGCATCGTAATCCTGAGGGAGGAAGAGGAGAGTAATTATTGGAAAGAGTACACACACACACACACACACACACACACACACACACACACACACAGAAAAATCCACCCGGAATGACTTGTTTTTTGTTTTTTAAACTGAGATCTTCAATGCCATTATCGAATAAAGCTAATACTAACATATCAACGTCTACTTTTTTCTACGACTTCCAAAATTACCCACAATGCCATTCGACTACCTTCTGTTTGTGGTGGCAGGGGCATTTAGCCGTTGCTTCAACTCTACTTAAAGATAGTGATGCAGCAGCACTTTAATCTGCCCAGCTCTCTCATCTCCCCATCCGTACACTCTGCTCAAACACAACAGCTTCCAAAACGTCAACGTTCATGCTAACGCGGCTATCGATTTTGTAGATCGCTAACTAGCCGAGCCTCTGCTGTGTACCTGCGTTGCATTCTGGGACTCTGAGTCCAACAAATGAGCACCAGAATCCCTAAAGACATCACAGATATTTCTATACACACGTACGTGTTTCAAGGTGGACCACAGAAAAAATAATTAAATAAAAAATTTAAATGCATGTCAGTTACCTTGGGGCTCATCCAGCTGTTACATAGAGAGCTCTCTTCCTTACTGAAACCTTCAAACTCTCCTTCACTGTCCGTGTCCATGAAGACCTGAGCCAGCTCATCCGTAATGAATTTAGATTTAAAGCGAACAACCTAGAACAGAGCAAGAGACACTGTTACAGAGAACAATGGATTCATAGCCCTCAAACACTAATCCATCACGCTTTTCAGGAAGCAAAACATCTCTCAGGATAACACTCACCGGCTTCCATGAGGTCTGGGAGTGGAGGCTGTCTAGGCTTTCCTCAGAGAACTGGCCCGAAGAAGCCCCTCCGAAACCAGGAAACTCCTCCTCGTCACTCGGGCCTTCAAATATGTCCACCAAGGCTTTCTGAAAATGTCATCAAATAGTGACAGAAGGTTTAACTGTCAAACTAATCCTCTACATTTGTCTCGGAGAATAACTTGGCTGCGTTTACTGAGAAGAGAAGAGAATAATGGATGTCTACAGGCTTATGGAAGTTTATGGAAAACATTACTGTAGACACGCTTCCGTTAAATCCTCAGATAAACGTGTCTTTAAATTAAACTAAATCTGTACAATTCATTTGAGACTACTTTCTTTCCAGACAGAAGAATGTTTGTGTGCTTATATGGAAATATGGAGAAAACTAAGAAGGAAAATTGACGTTTTACCGTCTTGTTCTGGTGTTGGAAATTCAACAACAATTGAAGAACAGCTTTAAGACTTTCTCGCATGTCTCTCCTCATAACACCTTTAAAGGTTCGAATTCGTGATGGTCACACAGTTCAGAACCTGCCCTTTACAATTCACTCGTCATTCCCAGTTCAGGGAAATGGATTGAAATGAATGTCCATGGTAATTGCTACAGATGGATCAATCAATTTTAAAATGAAGAAGAAGAAAAAACCCTGCAGTATTTTGTTGGTTAAAGTTAAATTCTGACATGAAGCTGAATTACTGGAGGAGTATGGCCTTATATAACAACATATCATCACATGTGATTGCTTCGAAATGTTAATTCTCAGTAAGGTTTTCATCGTAATTAATGCTCGTAACAAAATACTGTACTTGAGGGTTTTTTTTTTGTGATAAACTTTCATCCTTTCTTTATGTACTTTTTAAAAATAAAAATACATCACTTCAAGACAAACGTTAAAACATAACACTAAAGTCAGTATAAAAGCAGACTTTTAAGTCATCAAAAAAAATTGCATTTGAATGGTTGTATTTTTAATCAAGAAAATCAATTAAATAATTAACTAATTAAAAACAAACCAATCAAGCCCACACAGACCCATCTCTCTGCCAGAAAATTCAACTCTGACTGCAAATTAAAAATCAAATATTAAATAAACAAACGTCCATTTTATACTCACAGAATGTCAGAAGATTTATAACATATTTATTTTTACATATTGATCTGTGTTCCTACAACTGAAGTTAAAAAAATAAAAATAAAAAATTGTGTAATTAAAATACAAATAAAATAACAGGAAAATAGTAAACTGTGGATTCTGCAAGCTACTAAACATGGAGCCATGATGTGTACATGAGCTGCAAAATATAAATAAATGTTAGAAAATTTAATATTAATTAAATAATAATTTAAAAAAACAATAACTCTCATACATGTAAAGAAATAGCTAGTTTAAAAAAACAACATTAAATAAACTTGGTTACAAGCCACATGTGTTGCTGGAAGATTATTTACATTCCCTTTACAGTTTTAAACAAACAAACAAACAAACAAACAAACAAACAAACATATAGTTAAAGGTAATTTTGCCATAAATGGCAATGAAATTATTATATTAGACAAGTAGCTAGCCAGAGAGTTAATTCAACAGCATCACAAGCTTGAAGGTTTAGTTACACATACACCTGGTTAATGTCTTCCTTATTTATTAGTTTGTTTATTTTTATTTAACGCCTGGATAACAGTAATGTTAGCTTCCTAACGCCACCTCTTTAAACAAACGCAGTCAAAAAGGGATAAATACACGCTGTAGCATTTCTTACCTTCATTGCTGTGCACATATTGCACCAAAACACTTAAACTGTTAACAAAATGAACAAATTTCAGCTCCAGCTGATCTTCAAAATCCACCACACAATGAAGAGTTTAAAAAACAATAAGAGCACACACACTCTGGGATGAAATGCAGGGGTGGGGCTACAATCATAAAGTTACATAAATTAACTTTCAAAGTATATTTTACGCTTTACTCCAAATAATCCTATACTAAAATTGTCTGATAAGTAAAAGATATCAGATATGTGTATCCGTTTATCTCAAAACACAATACAATTTCAGATAGCATTTGGAGTAGCCACCCCTCTGCCTGAGGTGATTTCAGAATGGTACATTCCACGGCGAAGGGCTTTGTAGTTTCGCGGGAAAAATGAGCACGCGGACCGGAAGCCCTTTGTATATAAGAAAATCTACAGTATATTTTCTGTACAGAAAAGAAGTTCATGGTTATCAGTCTACTACTTGATAAAACTACTGCATTATACTGGAAGTATGAAGTGCGCTAAAACATGCACTCTTTCTAGAAACCTGAGGCTTTAATTAAAATGTTAACCTTTTTTTTTTTTCCCTTGGTGACCCCTCTCCTTCAGGATAAGGCCTACATGGAAATATCCTATTACATGATCCATTTCTAAAAAAAAAAAAAAAGCCTTTCTGGCATTTCAGCACTGAAATATACAAAAAAAAATATTTTGTTTTTCAGATACGTACAGCAGAGCATTTAGTTTAGCCTGAGTTTAATGAAATATCTGGAATTAGGTCCTATGTTACAGCATGTTAGTTCATATGAGAGAAACATGGCAGGTAATTTGTTTAATTTGTTCTGTGTAGAGTAGCTAAAAAAAACAGTTATGTCATAATATGATGTGTACACATGTTGCTAAGCGAGTAAGATTAATTTGTGTACATGACATTTAAAAAAAAAAGTTTTAATTTTTTTTCCCAGACTGACAGTATTATCATCTTGAAAGTCCTGGGGTGTTCACACATGAGTATAATTTCCCCTCTGATTCACTTCACTACACCGGTTACACTTCTTCATCTGATTTCTCACTGCCTGTTTTCCATTCTCTGCCTATTTTTAACTTGTTCATATGTATATATATATATTATATATATAATCACTCATTCATTTTCAGTAGCCACGTTATCCTGGATGGGATGCCAGTCTGTAATACGTTTTGCTAAAATTATGTTTTGCCCAACTACCTAACAAGCCCATTTATTTCTTTAGCCTTTATCTGATATTCTGACAATCTTTACAGCATCGTATTCAGCGCACATTTATTTATAAGCAAAAGGTTACAAAGTCAGCAGCATTATCTTCTATACTGATCTTTTCACAGGAAATAAGACATGTTCCATAATACCTGAAAAAAAAAAACACTTTCCCTTATTATCTAAAGTTGAAATGGCTGCATGAGTATTAGAACATAAATGGAGAACATTTTCACAAATTTAGTCATTTGTAATTTTTTGTTTGGTTACAAAAAATGCTCTGAAGTGCTCTGTTTTGTTGCTTGTCTGTCTTCATAATGTATAAATCTTAAAGTCGTGGCCATAAGATGTTTAGGAAACATTTCAGAAATAATGACTGGCACATCAATAATTTTGCATGAAAACATCACTCAGTCTTTGTAAGTTTGCAATATTTACCATTAGCTAGAATTTGATTTGCTGCCTAGCTGATTATGTTAGATACTGGGGTCAATAGTCGTTTATAGTTTAATTAAATAGTTTAATTAAACGTAGCTAGTTAATGTTAGAAAGAGAACAAAATTTACCTCAACATTACGAGTAAGAGTGTAGGTATACTGAATATCAGCACAGCTGTGATTCGGCCCCAAGCACGAGTGCTGCAGGTCATCCAGTGTGATATTGTTTTTATACAACAGTTTTATAAATCTAAAATTAATATCGAGTAACTGATATTTCGGACACAATATGGGTTAATGATTTGTTTATTTTTGCTCCCCTAATGGGAAAGATAAAAAGAAGCTACACTCGCTACTCATAGCTAACTGGCTAGCTGACACACAATGATTTGTACATTTGAACATTCCCGTTAATGTTGAAACTGGCTTCCCTTCTTCCTTTTCATCTTCATCTGATGAGTGTTCATATTTTAAGACAGAAGTTACATTCATGAATATTGGATCATTTGCCATGTCTGCCGATGATGTCACTAACTCTACTGTAGTAACTGTTGCTAGAAGTGGAATTTAGCATGGCGAACACAGACGAGCGGAGTGATACTCACAGTGAAATGTCCAAGTGAGGTTATACTTAATATCAGCACTCTTGGAACGCCGCTCGGCCAATCAGATTAGTGGACTCAACTTCCACACTGCGGTCTGGTGGTTTGCTAATTAATGAGTGTATTGGTAACTTGAAAATTCAATTAGACAACCACACAGACAAAAAAAAACAGCACCCTTAATGGTTCTTTAGTTGTTCCTCAGGAGGAAACTTATAGCGAATCCAACAAACTGAGTGCTTTTCTATCAGAAAGGTTTCCAAGTAGAAGTCTTTTAGGAACCAAAGAACCCTTAATTATCAGGAACCATTTCAGGTTTTGTTTTGTTTTGTTTTTTCTCTGAGTGAATTTTATTGTCAATATACAGCATTACAGAACTATGAAATGTTTTTACTCAGATGTAAAAGCCATGAAGAACCCTTAGAAAAAAAAGTTTTCACAAGGGTTCTTTAGCTTTGTTTAGCTTTCTAAAGAAGTTCTACTTGGAACGATCTGTGATTCTCAGAGGGACAAAAGGACTGTTAAAGGAAAAATCCACCCTGAACCACTTACACATCGATCTTTAGTATTACTGTGTGATTTTCCACGGTGTCCAAGATAATTATCATTTTATAATTAAAAATTCTTAAATAACTTTTTTAGTCTAAACTTCTTTCATCGACATGTTGGTTTATTGTTGGTTAACAAGTTATTCACGTTGGTTAGCAGTTTGCTACATTACCCACAATGCTGTTATACCTGCTGAAAGTGGTGCAGTGAGATTTAGCCTTCGCTTCATCTCTACCTAAACAGAGTGACGCAGCGGCACTTTAGTCCTTTAGTCTGTCCCGGTCACTCTGTTCAAACAGGTCAGCTTCCAAAGCTTAAAGCTAATACCGCCATCACTGCATTCTGGGACTTTGAGTACAACGTTTCCACTACTTCTATGCTGGATTTCCCATTAATATCTAGACATAGACATCATGTTGCTGTAGGGGACACGGTGGTTTAGTGGTTAGCACATTAGCCTCACACCTCCGGGGTTGGGGGTTCAGATTCAGATTCCAACCCTGCCCTATGTGCGTGGAGTTTGCATGTTCTCCCCGTGCTTCGGGGGTTTCCTCCAGGTACTCCAGTTTCCTCCCCCAATCCAAAGACATGTGTTGTAGACTGATTGGCATCTCTAAATTGTCTGTAGTGTGTGAATGGGTGTGCGCGTGTGTGTGCGTGTGTGTGTGTGATTGTGCCATGCAATGGGTTGGCACTCTATCCAGGGTGTCTTCCACCTTCCGCCCCGAGTCCCCTGGAATAGGCTCCACGCTTCCCACAACCCTGTGTAGGATAAGCGGTATAGAAAATGGATGGATGGATGGATGGATGTTTCTGGCAAATGGTGAGTGATTAAAGAAGGTCTTTTGTTTTTGGGAGGAAGTAAGTGAAACCTGACCATTATCCCTTACGTTTGCGATGTCCCCCTGTGACGTGAGTGCGACAGACAACACGAAAATAATGACAATACAACACGAACCAACAAATTAGCACCAGAATGATTAAAAACATCACAAATATTTCAGCCTAAACACATTTAATGTGGTTCATGGTGGAGATTTCCTTTAAAGGTTTTCTTTACAACAGTGCAACATGGAACAGTGCAGTCTAACCCTTCTCTGGATGATGCTTTATAAAGATTTAAAAAAAAAAAAAAAAAGTCTTATAAGTGTGTGGAGAAGTGGTGCTCAAATGACAATAATCTGGTTTAGTGTTTTTCCGCTGATTGATTATTAAAACTCTTTATATCAACAGAAAGTGAGTCCACACCTGTCTTCTTCACTTGGCACATGCATGATGCTTTCACTTAAACGCACATCTATCCTTTCAATTCTTCTTTTTTTCATTTCATTTTTTTTCTGTCCAGTTGGCACCTTAGTGGGCCGCTTTTTTTTTTTTTTTTTTTGGCTTGTTTGTCAGCACAACAAGCACCTGCATCCGGAGATAGAGCCGCTCGGCGTGTGCGCGGGTGAGAAAGAAAAAACGAGCTGCGCTTTTCCGTCCGTCAAACGCTTCTTTATTCCCCAGCGCTCCCATTAGCGCGCTGAGCTTAACGACTCCCTGGATGACAGCGAAATGATACGGTGTGTGTGTATGTGTGTGTGCAGAGAGGAGGAGAGGAAATGAGCTCGCGCGCCGCCGCCCCGCCGCCCGCACCGCACGCACAGCAGGTAGCTGCGCTTCATCCATCCCGCTGCGCAAAGCGCAAATTACAAACAGCTGTTCCACTATTGTTTAGCGCGCTGTCTTCCATGGTGCCACTTTTTTTTTTTTGAGCATCCTCTACGTGTGTGTGCGCGCTTGATAACATGCAGAATGGTGCTAGGCGGAACTAACCTTAACTACCTCTCGAGCATATGGAGACAAATCACACACCCAACCATTAATCACAGGCATTAAAGGTACACTCCGTGATTTTGGAGGAAGTTAACTTAAAGCTGTCTCCCTAAAACTCAAAATCCAAACACTCCCTGCTATATGTTTGCTGAGGTTTTTTTTGTCCAAAAGGTGGAGTTTTCTGAAATGACAGGCAACATGATTGACAGGCAATTGAGACACCTTCTTGTCCTGATTGGCTGGATGTTGATGGTCCACAACATTTGCCTTTTCTCAGGGTTACAGGAATCAGGGAGCTACAGAGATCAGAGTTTTGCCCGCTAAGCAGATATTTAATTAAGACTGCTAAGATTGTGTGGAAAACGACACCAAATATTAAAAAGTGTTTGACTTGGAAATCACTGACTGCACCTTTAATCAGCAGGATTGGATTCTTAAGGGTGATCCCAGGTAGCCCACAGTCACCAAATGGGTTGTGTTGTGGGTAGTTGCTGGTCTTTCTTCAGGTGAGGTATCATGGTAGTGGAGTGGAGTGGAGTGGTCTGGGTGGTCTGGGTGGAGTTCTTGTGCATGTTCTCCTCATGTTTGTGTTGGTTTCCCCCGGGTTCTCTGGTGTTCTCCAACCTCCCAAAACATGTCAGTAGATGAACTGATCATGACAAATTACCCTAGGTGTGTGTGTGTGTGTGTGTGTGTGTGTGTGTGTGTGTGTGTGTGTGTGTGATGGACCGGTGTATTCCCGTCTCGCACCCAGTGTTCCCTGGACAGGCTCTGGATCCACCGCAACCCTGACCAAGATAAAGCGGTTACTGGAGATGAGGGTTGAGGAATGATAACATTAACATTTATTTCTCTGTTCTTTCTCCATTTGCTCTTTCTTTTGTTAACTGGCTGTTGTATAAATATTAATCCATCCTCCTTATCCCAAATTTAGGCTAATAGGTTCATGAATGCTTTATTACAAAGACATTTGTAACATCTTTGGGTGAACACAGTCGGCTTATTTTACACAGAATTGTTTATATGTGTAAATATTATATAAAATCATCTCACTCTTACATCTCTTTTGTCTCATAAAGGCTTTCACATAGAAAATTGAAAAAAAAAAGAAAGAAAGAAAGAAAAGTTTAAAATTGTGAGCTGGTATAATCATCTGCATTATTATTCTGAAAGCAAATGTTTTTTTAATGTTCATTTAAATTCATTTTTATTACAATTATTACAGTAAGTAGATAATTACTGACTGTGCCCCTTGTAACCTATCCATCAGAAACCATCCTAAGACCACCATTAACCAGATATTATTTGGGTTTGGATCACTCCTAACACAGCAGTGACACTCACACTGACACGGTGGAGTGTGTTGCTGTGTTAGGAGTGTATCAGGTACAGCAGTAGAGTGGTTTTGAGGTGATGGAGTCCACTAACAAACCGTTTCCCTCCAATAGCAGTTATATATTACATGTAGAGCTAGAGTATGATTAAGACACACACACACACACACACACACACAGTTTAAAATATCAGTCTAAATGTGATTCAATGGCGCCCTCTAGTGCTATGGAGTTTGTTTTTACAAACAGCACATNACACACACACACACACACACACACACACACACACACACACACACACACACACACACACACACACACACACAAACAAAACCAGTTTAAAATATCAGTCTAAATGTGATTCAATGGCGCCCTCTAGTGCTATGGAGTTTGTTTTTACAAACAGCACATAAATGAAAATTAAAAAAAAAACAAAAAAAAAGAAAAAAAAACAGACAGCTTGTTAATTAGGCTTTCTTTAGAAGATTAGGCAATATTGTTTTCATTTTTGTACAGCTCTGAGAATAAACAAAGCCCACAGTTACACTGATTTAGTCAAAACACCCTTAATAAAACCACTTTATTGGATTAATGTATTCATATGATGGAGAATATTGCAGGACAATTATAACTTGGATAGCCACACTAGATGGTGGACTACCCAGGACATAAAAGCAATTTCCTCTAGTGTACTTATGAAGGAAGTAGAAAATCATTGGCATTCAGTCCAAATGATCCACATATTTATACTCATCAGACAGCCATTTTACCTCTGTTTATTCATGCAGTTATCCAATCAGCCAATCATGTGGATACAGTGAAATACATAAAATCATCAGTTAATGTTCACATAAAAAAAATAAATAAAAATCATGCGAACTCATTGACCCACTGACTGTGGCATGGTTGTTCATGCCAGATGGATTGGATTCAGTATACCAGAAACTGCTGATCTCTTGAGGTTTTCACACAAAACAACAACAAGGAATCCAGTGAGCTGTTCTGCAGGTAGAGACACCTTGCTGATGACGAGATATCTGAGGGAAGTGGCCAGGCTATTTTGAGCTGACAGGAATGCCACAGTAACTCACATAATCACTCTTTGCAACCATGGCGAGGAGAAAACCATCTCAGCACCCCAAACAACACACAACACACCGAATCTTGAGGTGGATGGGCCACAACAGCAGAAGACCCCACTGGGTTCCTCTCCTGTTATTCAGGAACATGAATCTGAGGCTACAGTGGGCACAGGATCACCAAGACTGTTCAGCTGAGAAAAGGCAGGCTGGAAAACTCTCGCCTGGTCTTTTCCAGCCTTCTTTTCTGACCTTTCTTTACAACACGGCATTTCCCCCCACAGAGCCATTAACTCTAGAGGCTGTTTTGTGTGTGTGTGTGTGTGTGTGTGTGTGTGTGTGTGTGTGTGTGTGTGTGTGTGAAAATCCCAGGAGATCAGCAGTTTCTGAAATGCTTTAACCAATCCGTCTGGCACTAACAACCATGCCATGGCCAAAATCACTGAGATTTCACATTTTTCCACATTCTGATGTTTGACCTGTATCTGCATGATTTTATGCATTAAGCTGCTGCCACGTGATTGGCTGACTGGATAACTGTATGAATGAGCAGGTATGCAGGTGTTCCTAATAAAGTGGACGGTGACGGTATATAGCTCCGGTTCTAAATTCTGATTGGCTGTGCTGCCTTCAAAGCCTTCAATACACACACACACACACACACCTGTAACAAACCACTGTTATGTCAACAATATAATCATATATGCTGCTCTTATCATATTGATCCATATCATGTTGCCTTGCCTAGACTCACTCTTACCTGTGATTAAAAGAAAGCGCCCCCTCCTGGTGCATTTTCTGTAATAAACAGTGAAACACGTTTGGCAGGTTAATTCTGGATCACGTGATCCTCGTGACTCTGACGTCACTGCGAACTCTCGTCACACCATTTTCTGACTCGAAACAACTTCTTCGCCCTAAAATGAACTTTCTGAGCTCCCTGTGCTGCTGTCTTCAAAGTCAGTCCTCAGAGGAAGAGGTAAGACACTTAGTCCAGGCTTATTTAATGAATTAAAGCCAAGGTAGAGGTTTATTCAGTTTATCCAGAATGACAAGGCTGTGACTGATTCCAGCTCAAGTTCTGCTGCTGAATGTGGAGTGAAATAGTTCATGAATCTTTGCTTACCAAGTAAATAAATATGTTGATTGTTGTATAATATATCCAAAAAATAAGGGCTACATCCCAAACATGTCAATGTAGTAGCTATGAAGAAAGTATAAACTTTTAAAACTTTCTGCAGCCCTTTCAGTGTAAAATAAATCACTTATCACCCTTTTACGGCACTAAATTATGAGTGTATAAGAACAGGGCTTAGTGGTTGGCACTGTTGCCTCACATCTCCAGGGTTGGGGGTTCGATTCCCACCTCCGCTCTGTGTGCATGTTCTCCCTGTGCTTCCTCCACGTACTCTGGTTTCCTCCCCCAGTCCAAAGACATGCATCAGAGGTTGACTGGCATCTCTAAATTGTCAGTAGTGTGTGTGATTGTGCCCTGTGATGGAGTGGCACCCTGTCCACGGTGCCCCGTGTCCCCTGGGATAGGCTCCAGGCTCCCTGTGACCGAGTGTAGGATCAGCGGTACAGAGAATGGATGGAAATATTCAGAACAGTAAATAAACACGTCATTATATTTATTTACTTATTTGAATTTTTATTCCTGCTTTTTCCATCCTCCGATTCCTAGTTACTTTACTTTAAAATATGCTTTTTTGTAGCAATGTTTTTAAAAACCTAGTCTTGTGAAAATTGCATTATTTACACTTGTTTTTAAATTAATGAGCTTTAAATTATCAAACGAAAAACTGCCTGTAAGAAGCGCATCATTAAATTCAACTCATTCAATACAAGTAGGCTTATAACTATAATACTATAATAGCCTATCATTAACAGTAACAGTAGCAGGTGACAGATGATAGTGATCTCCACTGTTATTGGATCATGCCAATAATTATAATAAAAACAGCAGATTTTATATAGAGTGATGGAGCGGGTTGAGTTTTCGTGTGTGTTTATGAATAACCAATATATTATATAAATGAATTCATTTTCTGCAGGGTTTTTTTCTCTTCAGGCTAATTTGACAAAAAAACAGCAGTCACATAAAGTAATGTTTTCAGGACTTGCACAATATGTCCTTGTCATTATGCCAGTTTATTATATGTAAATTATATTATCCTCAGGAGATAATAGAACAGCAAGCTGTTATACAGGGTGTTACACGTGTATCTGTGTGATGAGATGCGGTATTTTTAAATTTGTTTATTTAGTACCACAGAAGTCCTCGTCTAAGCTAAGATAACATATTTGAACAAGTGCGTTAATATAAACCTGTGATTTGCCAAGCAGCTGGAACAAATCTCAGAGCTGCTGTTATAAACAATTAATCAACACTGTCCGACCAATCAGATTTGAGAATTTGATAACACATTTTACACATTCTTTTATTTATTCAGCAGAGAGTGTGCATTAACAGCGTGAAGAGATGAGTAAAGATGACGTTCATTGAGGTTTACTTTAACAGTCCAGGGATTACATAGCTTGATTTTAATGGTGACATTTGGCAGAGACACCAGAAAAAGCCTTGTGCTGTAAAGTGGATCGACACAAACGCCTTGCTATTCTTCTGTATAACTTCTCCAGATGAAAAAGGCTGACATTTGTTCCAGGCATGCCAGCTAGGCTTTCAAAAAAACAAAAAGGTTGATGACTGCTTGAAATCCGCGACTTATAGATAGCGCCACTTACTGCATATTTTTAACTGATGATACTCTTTACTGTATTGCAGGCATTTTTAGTTTCAGAAGCATTTTGCTCTTAGTCCTCATAAATAAAAGTAAATAAAACTGCAGCTCAGTGAGTTTCGGACCAGCTGATCCCTCAACTTGATTCACCATTTGGCCCACCATAGGTGTTGAGTATTTTTGGTCACAGGATGAAGCAGCACCACCTTCTAAATTCTGAGACATTTGGTTGTTCACTTGAAAATTTATTCTGGTTCCAGTCATATCCTTTAGAAGAATGAGGAATCTAGATACTCAGGCAGCATCCACCCAAACTAAACATAGTATTTAAGTGGGAGGAAATCAATATTGTTGGAAAATTATTTAGAAATAAAATTCTCAAATTGTGATTGCATAAGTGTTCACATGTTAGTTCTGGTGAAACCGATTGAAGTTACATACAAATTGTATGTAACATTCAGCAAACGGAGCTGAATGGAGTCTAATTGTGTACCAATCAAATCCCAAACCCTTTTAGCATCCCATTAAAAAACAGAAAGAATGTGACACAAGTGCAACTCTGTTCCTGATCAAATGGCAATTTAGTGTTTATAAAAGCCCAAGCATATTCTGCGATGAGTATGCATATATATTTCTTGAACTTAGTATTATAAAGCCCACTATTATGATGATAAAACATTTTAAGGTAAGGCAATAAAAGATGTACTCTTTGATGTAAAACTAAGAAAATGGCAACAGGTAGTGCTTTGCTGTAAATGTAACAACATGTAACCCGTCATTATTTTTCAGAGACTGCCTATACTTGGTGCACCAGAGTCTGCAAGAATATCTCATTCACTTGCTGATGGTTAGTCCCATTACAGTAAACATGACCTGTATTTGTATATTTTATAGGAGTATATTTTATAGAACTCACTCATTTTATCTTAAACTGCAAACACATTGTTGCTCCATTACTTGCCTAAATGCTAACCTGACCCTCACCGTGTTCTCGCTCAGATTCCCAGCCCAGAAATGACAGGATTACTGTGCGGCGTGTTGGTGTTCCAGATCTGGATCAGCGCTTCACCGACTTTGCAGAAACGTTCAAAAAGCAGCAGGAACACTATGAGTGTATGCAGGAAAAGTGGAAAACTCTGATGTACCGCTATCGCTGTGCCCCTGACAGCAGCCTGTCCGAGTGCTTGCAGAAGATTAAGGATGAACATGGTGAGTCAGAGCACATTAGTGCTGAGCCTCCATCAGGTGGCAGTAGCAGGTCAGGAATGAGAGATTGAATCTGGCAGAAACATACTGCTGTAGCATCAAGAGGAGCTTTTACATCCTGTTTAATGTATTTTAATGATAGGGGATAGAAAAAAAATGCGAATGATATGCTTTTTTTATAGATAAATTGAAGTACATGGTTTCCCACAAGCATAAACCAAGGGGGGTGAATACTTCTGCACCCAGCTGAGATATTTGATTGTACATCATTTCCCATACTATGGGGTTTTTTTCCCCACACTTTTCCCACTCTTAAGCACCATTTTGGTTAAACTTCGTCTGTATGCTTACCCCCCTTCAGACGAGCACCAGATCAGCCTGCAGATGAAAGGCTATGACTTCAGCTTGGCCGTGACCCCGGACTATCCGATGCCTGACAAGCTGAAACGAACGCAGGAGAACATCAAGGAGCTGTGCCAAGCTGTCAAAGCCATCGTGGCGGTCGGTCCCAAGCTCGAGGAGATGAGTAACTGGCTGTTGAAATCAGAAAAGAGCCTGACCAAGCAGGTGAATGAGGCAGCTAAGACACACCAGGAGTCTAAACGACTCGGAGGCAACTTGAAGGATAATCTACGCGAGGCATCGAGAGCTAAAGATCTCAGTCCCCGCTACAGGGAAGAGGCTGGAAAACTTTTCAAAGAGGTGGCCCTGCTGTCTGGGGTTGAGCCGTGAATCACTTTCTCAGTATGAAAGACCATAAAGGATACAATAAGAATGAGTGAAGGATGATTTAGGGGATATATAGGGGTGTTGATTTATTTCCTGTTTTTTCCTATCCTTTTTTTAAAAATATTTTTTAGAACATTTTTTATTTGGTGACATGCCAAGTTGTGTTGTTTGTCTTATTAAGTTCAGGAGTGAGAATCAAATAGATGCTGGTGAGGGAACAACTATTTATAGCTACTATAGCATAAGTGATAATAGGAACTAACTTGTTTTGTATACATTGCACAACATGCAACTATTCATGTAAATGAATAAAAAGTAAATATGTTATATTTTAATAAATTGAAATTTGTAATTCTTGTCAAATTGCTGTGGTATAAGAAGAATAAAACCCTTTATGACATCTTATTATAGAGCATTAATCAGCTTTAGAGTGGTCGTGTCCTGACGCGAAGCAGGTTGGTTGTTTTCCTATAACAGCACGTCCTGTTGTGATTTATTTTTCCTTACATAATATCTTGTATTCTAAGCTCAACCTGCCTGATATTTGCATGTTTGTGTGATCAAATAAGAATATATGCAGTTAGGTCCGGAAGTATTTGGACAATAACAGAGTTTTTGTGATTTTGCCTTTATACAACACCGCAATGGATTTGAAATAAAACAATTAAGATGTGATCAAAGTGTAAACTTTCAGCTTTATTTTAAGAGATTCCACAAATATATGGCATTTACCATTTAGGAATTACAGCCATTTTAAGCAAAGTACCTCCATTTTCAGGGGCTCAAAGGTATTCGGACAAAGTGACATAATTGTAACTATAACCATCATTTTAATAAAACCAAAAACGGACCAGCACCCACTTATCTCAAAGCTCTTATCACACCTCGCATGGCACCACGCTCCCTCCGGTCCTCT